>RJWM01013041.1:0-55057 GCA_004363535.1 Dasyprocta punctata | reverse complement strand
GGACTTAAGACCTGAGAGATAGGTGAAGGGGGATGAGTCACAGTGGACTTCTCCTGCTTTCCTGGACACACCATGCTTTTCTGTGATTGGAGCAGGAAGCAACCCTGAGTTCCTTTTAGTCCTCCACAAGTCAAAGTATCTCCAGAAAGATGAACTATTCAACTTCAAGTGTACAAAAAAGGAAAAAGGGAACTTGCACAATAATTCCTTCATCCTTTCCATTCTTTCTGCTCTCCCCTACCTGTCTCATGGAGGGAACGCTGGGGGAAATGGAGCACACCATTGCCTTTAGGACCTCATAAATGTCAAACTACTGATCTAGGTGAAGAGGGAGGATGGATTTGACTAACACATACGCATCTCTGCCCTTCAGTACTGTGAAGACCTGCACTACGGGGACTGTGTTTTTTTAGCTTTGGGTTCCCCCACAGGGCATGACATAGGAAAGCTTTATTAAATATTTATTAAATGATTGTGTTTGAGTAAATTTCAATGAACTTTTGTATGTTCCTGTTAGAGTCTATTTTCAATGTAGTGAGATTAAAGAGACAGATACTAGATTAATTTCTGCACAGTACATCTACTGAAAAGCTTAGCCATGATAGCTTAGGCCTCATGTGCTGGCATAAGGTGGTACCAGGTATGGGTTTGTGGGTGGTAAGCCAGATAGGCATCCATGTTTAGTGTTTATGTCAGTAATCCTGGAAATTATATCAGGAGATGACAAGTTTACCCCAATCGTATATCTAGAAGTTTAAATATACTTTCAAGATTGTTGTTACTTGCTCAGCATCTTTTCAGAACTGAATTTACCTTTTAAATATTAATTTAAAATTTTGACTGATAAATGTGAGGTCTTTCCATCTTTAAAAGGTCTTATCAATGATTTGCTATAATGTCTCTTATGTATAATCATTAAGTATGGTTTTTGGTAGATAGTACTGTAACTTTTTAACTTCTTGAAAGTCAGGCATTTAGATAATATGAGCATTTTCATTATGTTTATTCTTCCAAAGTTCATTCATTTGCAGTCAAGAAGGTATTAGCTAAGAGTATTTAAAATAGATTTGTTAAACACAGTATTACCTTTAGTAAGGCCAGGTATGTATTTTCTGTTTAATATGACAATCAAAAAATATGTAGACTTTGTGGTATGTTTGGGGGTGCTGAATCTTGACACTGAAGGCAATGACAGTGATTCCTTTGAGAAGCTCAAGCCCCTGGGAGTTAGCAGATTTCCATACATGGTCAGGGCTCTTTGGTTGGGTGGAAAAAGAGTAGTTTGAAAAGACCTGCGGCTGTGCTCGCTTTGGCAGCACAAATGCTGAAAAGACCAGCAGCCTGGTCCTTGGTCTTGGCTGCACCTCAGGCTTTCATGTCAGGTCCCAGATGAACAGGAGAGGCCAGAGCTAGAGGCTTGGGAGCATTTCTCTCCAGGGAGTACTGCAGTCCCACGAGGCCAAAGAGCAGCCAATCTACAACAGGAAGCAGCTGAGGTGCATTTTCTCCCTCCGATAATTTCTCATTGCCAGTGAGCTAGGGTATAAAGACGTGGCCTCTGACTTTGGTAAGATTGCCATTCCCTGCTCTGGTACAGAATTTGCTTTTGTTGGATCCTCCTTATTCTGTAGAATAACTTTGCATTTCTTTAAAGGCCTATGTTGATTTTAAAGTCATGGCAACTAACAACCTTGTTAAAATATAAAAATTGAAAATAATTATTTGTTCCCTTAACTAGAAATAAAATACATTCATGACTTTAATTGTCTTAAGTTTTCTTCCTCATGCATTCTCTCTGGAAGGCTTTGAACCTTTTTTCAAATTATTCTAGAATTGAAGATAGAGAAACCACCTTGAGGGTAAAGGAAGCCCCAGCATGGTACGCAATGCGAATATATCGAATTCCTTTTGTCTCCAGGAGGATCTGCCGCTGTGCTTTGCTTTCTGTTTTGTTTCTGTTCTAGGGTACAAATTTATTTGCAGATGTTTTTATTGGATTTTTCTGAGAGTCACTGAATAAACTTAAAAGTACCAACATTTCTGTGTGTATAAAACAAGTGTTAGAATATTTATCAGTTTCTTTTCTCAGTGTTATTTCTATCCCCTTTTCTACTCACAGTTTCAGTTAATTCAGAAACAGAGTAAAAAATCTTATAGTCAAGTATTTATTATTAAATATAAAAGGATTATTGGAAAAGCAAACATGTTGAAAATGTCTCTGAAATCTGATGAAAATCCCTTTAGCAATCTAGTTGACAAATAGACTCATAACTCAGATTCCTAAATTATAAGAGACATGAAACTTTCTCAGAAGAGATGTTTTGAAACCTTTCTTTCTTTCTAGTACATATTTGCTTTATGTAATAAATATATTTATTGTGAATAATTGGTACATGCACATGACACATTCTCATTCTTTTTACATCCCCTTACCTCTTCTCTTCCCTCCACCCTCCATCTCTTCGTCTGCTTCCCATTTACAAAAGGTCTATCTCCCTGTTTCCTATTATCTATCTTTTATTTTGCTCTTTAATTTATTATACTTTATTATGCTCATCTAAGAGAAGCCATACGAATGAAGCAATTGAGATTTCAGACAATCAACTGGTTTGCCTAAAGTAAACCAGTTGTAATACATATAAGATATAAAATATAGCTATTGAATTTTCATGTGTTTTTACCTACTAGCCTCTCAATGGGGTAAAACATGAAGTTTTTCATTTTTTACCTATGACTGTTTTCCTGTTTTAAAATCCATAATTACTTCTGGTTCTCGTCTTTCCTACCACATATCCATAGGGATTCCTCTGCCCTCATCTTTAAATCTTAGACCCTCAGGCAATCATCTTACCCTACTTAGAGTTCATTATCCCAAATGTGGTATTTTGCTGCTTTCTTTAGTAAGTGACAAACAGCCCATGTGGAAGTCACCGGGGTATCTATGACTTGAAATTATAACCTCTCTCTTATCTCAAGGGGACTGAGAAGCATTTCACAAAACCTTTCAAATTTGGTTATATTGGTAACCATTAAGATCACCAGATCTATTCATGGCTATCTTGGACTGATTTTTCCCTAAGAAAGAAAAATTTCCACTCCTTATTCATGTCATTTGTGGCAAAGGCAGACTGTTCCTGGGAGAATTGTGACATTCTGCTTTTTACTTTTGGACTAGTAAGTCCTTCCTTCGACCTTGCCTTCTGAGGTTCCAGATGCATATTTTTCCTCCTGGAGAATATCTCAACAGTGTTCTGGTTCTGGGATGCTGGGGTTTTTGCCTATTAGTTTGGCTAGAGGACAGCATGAATGCTTATGTGTCTGGCCTCGCGAGGCCCCTGTGCTTATTTCAGTGATAACTCAAGAGTGTCCAGTTTCCTCCCATTTGCCTTAAACAAAATAGCTCTTCATTCTGGGGTTATAACTTTTCTCTGGGATTGTGGCACCTTTTGGAGCCCCATTACTTATTTTCAATAAAATAGAGATTCTACTTCTCTAGTAGGAGGGTCTGGAGTATGACTCAGAAGATATTCACCGGTTTTAATCATAATCGTTTCCCTGGGAGGGTTCTGTGGATGTCCTACAGCGATGTTGAAATTTCTTACAGGTATCTACTGTGACTTTACTTCTCAGACCTGTAATGAAGAAATTGTTACAACTCTTTTTATTTGCAGGTTTCACCATCCATGTCCTAGATTTTGGTATCTGTAAACTCTTCTGGTACCTATACTGCCTCAAATTCTCTCTGGAGAGCCATCCTTTCCCTTCCTCTAATCTGTGTGCCTAATGTGGTGGACCCCAAAGTGGACACTGGTCGTATGCCTAAACTAACCAACTCTGTACAGTACCTCATCTATAAAGGCTACTACAGGAATGAGAATGTGATACAGAGTCAGCAGACTCACTGAGACTTTTCCCACTGCTCAGAACTCCACCTGTGGGACTTGGAGTTGTACTGGCAGAAAGGAAAATTGCTGAGGTCATCTCACATCCCTTGGAAGCTGAATCTGGAGCCAAATACCAAGTATGAGTGCTGAGGAATGAAGACTGAGAAAACTGGTAATATTTGAGTCCTGGATCAAGCTGCATTTTCTGCGTTCTCTGTTAGACCAACGATCACATCGTCTTTTCTTGCTAAAAGTAGTTTTAGTAGGCTACTTGGTCACCTGCTGCCAGAATCCTTCTGATACACTCCATATGGTAGTCCAAAAAGAACATTTTTCATCCATTTTCTGCTCTTCAGGAATAGAAAAAAGGTAAAGGACTCATGCAAAAAATACTCATCAGTAAAAAAAGAAAATATGTAGAGTGACAGAATTAATATAGTAAGGGGAAAAGTCATACAAGAAAACAGGGAAAGAAAGACTTCTAAGTACAAAAGTCACAGCACAAGACCAGCTTTTAAATGCATATTTATGCCATTTAGTTATTCTTATCTATAAGTCATCCCAGGTCATTTTCATCATTTAGTACTTTTTATATCAGTTATTAAATAACTTGGTCCAAAGTATAGTTCAGTGCATTAAATAGATTTTGTTTTGAACTGTGGTTAGTTCCTTGACCTTCAGTAGGTTTTTTTACTTGAGTGTGTTAGGGACAATTTTATGTAGCTAATATACTCATATGAAATGCCCAGATTAAGGTCTGAGATTCAGCAGACCATTAAAAGCAGGAGCAGCTACTACTGGTTAGTCGTATGGCTACTTGCTAGACACATGAGTTCCCTTCCAACTGTTTTTCATATTAGCCCTAGTCAAGGAGTTACCTATGGCCTCAGTCTCCTTCTTTGTTGGTTTCTTCTTATAACATGGAATTGTAGCTGCCTTTCACAAAGTGGCCATTCCTAGAAATTCTGACTTCTCTACACCTGTTTATAAATCTCTGGATTTGTGATCTTTGTTATGAACAGGGAATAACATAAAACATAACTATGTTAGGCAAAACTCAGTGATAAACAAGAGCAGAAAGATATGGATTGTAGGTCCTCTTTGTTCCTGCAGGTGTGTCTATAATCCTCAAGTTAGTCCCACTTGACTAGTACTACAGATGTGAAATCACATAGCACTAGTAGTATTTTCCTGTGTGTTCTACCCCAAGGATGGCAAATATAAGACATCTGCCACTTTCCCAATTAATCGTAGCAATTTTATCTATGAGCCTTAGTTTAACCTCAGACCTCTTAACTCAGAGCACCCAGAAGGCATAATAATGGTGTTTTCTTTCCTTTCTCATCCCTGGGTTGTTGCATTTTGAGATTTTATTATTAAAGTAGTATATATATTTTGAAGTATTTTCAATTTTTTCTTTTAATTCTCTATGTTGGATTTGCAGGAGGGCTTATTTGTAGTCATAAAGCTGGAGGCATTGGGTTCCATGACTCAGTTTCTTTTTGTTTATTGAAGAGAGACTACTTTTCTTGGATTGCTTTTTATGTTAGACCAGAGGGCAAGAACAACTACAAGGAAAGAAGAAAGCAAGCAAGCAAGCAAACAAGCAAGTTTCACATACGAAATAGCAGAAAAAGAATATAAGCACAAAGAAACAACAAAGCCAGAGAAAAATCAGAGAGAAATCAGGGAAGAAGTGTCATAATATAGAATCCTAGACACACATTGAATTCATAAGATGTGTTGGGACTGCTGCTAAGCTAAGCCCTGGGACACAGAACTAAATAAGAATAACTCTTGCCCTGAGGAGCTCCCAGTTTATTAGGGAAGACAGCCGTGTACAACAAAGTCTGAAATTACCAAGCACTGTGGTAATGGCTGGAATATGAATGAAGAGAGAGGTAGAACTGAGTGTCTAAGTTGGCCTGGTGGCATTAACAGAATCCTGTTTGACATGGCCTCATAATCCTTGTCCTAAAACCTAATGACTGTGCATATAGGAGTTATTCTAGACTTGCTTCACTAGTTTGCTCTGGGTGAAACCCTAGTGTTCCTGACAAGTCTGAGTAACCAAATATGGTGATGAATAACTTAAGAATACAAGTCTTGGAATCACATAGTCTTGGCTCTGAATCCTAACCTGCTGCTTACTGGCCATGTGACCTTGGGAAGATGAGTATCCACTTTGAGCCCCAATTTCTGGACTTAGTGGGTTGTTAAGCAATTGAAAATAGAAAATATCTCTGAAGTATTTGGAGCACATTAGGTGAACAGTAAATTAAACTTTATTATTAGTTATTTTCATTATTATTATTATCAAGTGAATAATTTGAACAGTTTTAACATTTCTTTTTATTTGTCCACTTCTAACTTAGAAATTCGTTGTTTTAAATCATAAAGAAAAAGATGAGCTCATCTTGGTATAAGAAGACAAGGACTGAGGACTTAGGGGACAGACTTTTGAGGTTTGTGTTTGAATGGGGAGAAGTGATCGAGGGATGCAGATCCTGACTGAAGAAGAACAACCTGTGTGGAGAACAGTAGAAATCCAGAGAAGTGGATGAAAGAAACCGATATGGAGAAATGTCTGGCTCCTAAGCGTTCTCCAGAGAGTTAGAGAAAACTATCTTAGAGTTTGAGAACAGTGTTTTGATGTGTTGACAGCAAAGGTTAGAGTGGCATTTCCTTTAGAAAATCCCCGGTGTGTAGAAAATGAACTTTTACCGAGTAATTTAGTAGCAGTTTAGCTTCTTCCTTCATAACTGAAGTGTTGATTTTTTTTGGAAGGGGGCAGGGTTTATTGCCAAATCTGTTTGTTTTTTTGCCTATGTGATATATCAAGTCAATTATATTCTAAAGAAGGAAAATCTGACAGAGCAGAAGAAACGATGCAGCAGGGAGCAGATAGCTGCAGAAAAATTTACGTTTATTTTATAAGCAAGTGGTAGACAGAGTCCAGTACATTTTGTTGAATGCGGTAGAGGCAGTTGTAACGAATTCAGTGTTTCTTAGCATTTGGTATCAGCACCTTACTGGTGATAGAAACTCAGGATTGGGTAAACAGTTTTAAGAAAATGATAGATGCCATCTGAAAACCATCTCCGACCTCATAAACTCCAAATAAGTGGTTTGAGGAAGCATGTAATAGCTGTGTTTTCATTTAACGACCCTTAAGTAGTAAGAATACCAATTTATCAAACAATGATTAGGCAAGAATATAAAAATCCTAGTCAATATTTCATTATGTCTTTTAATCCTCACAGTAAATCCCTGACTTTGGCATTTTTAGCTTCATTTTAAAGGCACAGATGTCTTGGGTAACTTGCCCAAAGTCAGTAGCTGGTCAGTGACCAAACTTGGATTGGAGTTAGGTATGACTGATGCTGGTGAACAAGCTCTCAACCCCGTAACTATGCTGCCTTAGAAAAAAAAGTTCACCATAGTGCTCATCAAATGAACAACAAATCAGGAGTTGGTAGCTGATGTAAGACTGAAATGTATATTTTTAAAGATTATGTCTGTTGTATAGAACAAATTCACTTTCTAAATTGTATTTTTTCATTTTGCAGATGAAATTTTAACCTTAATTAGCTAGTTGCATAACTTAATCTTGCTGGTAAAACAACTCGACCCTCTATTAAAGTTTATCCATTGTTAAAATGTGTTTGGCAAATGTGATGGTTAATTGTGGTGTCAATCTGAATAAGAAACCAACAGGTTGGTTTAGCACAGTTCTGAGTGTGTCTGGATGAGTGACTTGCTGAAGAGCGAAGACCTGCCCTGGGCATCAACCAAAACACTTACAGCCTGGATGGAATAAAAAGGAAAAGAAAAAGAAAGTCTCACTTCTGTTTTTTTTGAGGCACTCAGTCTTCATCATCACCTTTGGACATCCATGTCCAGGCTTCCAGCACAAACTTTTCAGCCTTCTGGTGCAGATCCCTCAATTTCCTGCAATGAGCTCCAGAGCTTCAACTTTGAACTGGATCCTCTGGCTCTCCAACATGCAGAAGGCCCTTTTGCTTTCTTCCGCACCTGACTCTGTAGGCTGTCATAGTAAGCCTACCTTCTAAATGTTTTCTATATCATATATAAATATGTACTTTTATGTTAAATCTGCTCCTCTAATGAACCCCAACTGATCCAGCAACCCAGGGCATAGTGACCTTATGTGGCAAGCAATAAGTTAAGACCCTTTCTTCTATATGTGTCTTAGTCACTTCTCTTGTTGCCAGGACAAAATACCTGACATCTACAATTTAAGAGTTGACTGACTCCAAGGCAGAATGGCATAGCAGAGAGGTATAAGAAAGGAGAGCTGTCCACCTCATGATAGGAATCAGAAAGTCAAGGGAGGATCTGGGAAGGGAGCTATTATTTTCACGTTCATACCCACAATAACCCACCTCTTCTGCTAGGCTCCACCTTCTAACAGTAAGTGAGCTACAATGCCCCTATAGTGCACTGACCTTCCAAAGATCTTACCTATGATCCCATGTGGCTTTAGGTGGGCATTTAGATATAAAACATAAGAGCATTATTTGTGGGAATGCCATTTTTGGTCAAACTCTGTGTGCAAAGCAACATAAAGATGTTCTGGAAAAAGATCTGCTTGCAAAACGTGAAGAGTATTTTTTTTTTTTTGTACCAGGGATCAAACTCATGACCTTGCACTTGCCAGGCAGGCATTTACACCACTGAGCTAAATCCTTGGCCCTGTGAATTACAGCAACCCCTAGACTGTCATTGATATAAAATGCCTACTATAAGGGAACTGGAAATTTTTTTTAAGGCAGGGAATTCATACCCTCTATCAACACTCTTTTAAGTCTGTCTTTCTGAAGCAAAAAGCTTTCATTAACAACCAGAACTTGAAGGAGAGGAATGCAAGCATTCCAGATTCTTACTACATACACTGAGTTTGCAGAATGTCCATCCCTTTAAGTGTAGGAAACATTGGTCAGTGCTGTCTGTTGTGAGGGAGTGTAGGCAGTCCACAGTGGATAGTACTTTCAGGTGCTGACCATCAGAGAAGAGATGGACCATTCAGGAGTAAGGACTGGAGCAAGTGGGCCTAAGGCTAGAATGCAGCCTGACTATTTATTGTTCCACTCAGCTTTGACACAGGCTGGTTTTTGTGCCCAAGTGGATCAGTACCATGAAGCATGCCTGAAAGAGGCCTCCAGTCAGTCTTAGATTTGAACCTGGGACTGAATGGATAAAGCACCCCAGAAGAGGGGCAACTCTGCATCCTCTGGACGCTCTGCCTGCTAGCTGGGGCCTGCGGGCTGTAACTGGGCATCTGCTGCCTTACAGGAGCTGCTTTCCCACAATGTCTTTCTGAACTCTATTCCACCAAGGGAGCGGCAAACCACAGATGTTATGAATTCCTTATGAACCATGGCATTTGTCTCTTCTTTATGGTAATTTATAGAACATGTCATCAGTTTAGTTTAGATGTTAAAAAAAATCTTAAGCTCCTTATTATTGATTGTTCAGGTTTAATACATACCTAAATTTTGCATATCACATAATTCTATTTTATATGTAGGTGATATAAATATATATATATACGCATATTCATGTAAATATGTGATCACTTTTAACTGCCATACTAATGTTATAAAGTATGACACTGAAGGACAAACCGGAACTCAGAGAAATGGAGGAGGCTGAGATGCTAGTGTCAGTGAGATGCATAGTGGAGAGGAACACAGGGCTCTGAGTATGCATCCAGGAGCTTCTATTCCACCACAGGTGCTACTCATTGTGAAGCCCACTGACTCCCCTAAGGATGCTTGAGTCATGATTTCCTGGAGTAATTAGGCACCTTGCACAAATCATCAATATAACAAAGTGACAGTATCACAACAACACACACACAAAGCATGTCACACCATGATAATATTTTATTTCACTGTGCTTGACTTATTTTTTATAAGGTCTGTGCTAGACTTTTGCTGCCTGATCTTCCACAGTGAAACTTAGTCAACTAGTCAACAGCCTATGAAGCAGTGTAGTATAGCAGAAAGAATGGGGAGGCTGCATGCAAGCTAAACCTGGATTTGAATCCTGGTTTAAGCACTTCTGTGACTTGTGTATATTATTTACTTTTTTCGTGAATTTAATTTCCTAATCTGTGAAATGAGAGTGACATTATCTTTCACAGAGACGGTGCTTGATACAGTGGAAGATGATTAATTGGCATTATCATTACTGTTACCAGAAGAGCAAGTGATCCCAAAAGTAGAGCTTAGGACCCTATAGTCCTTGCCTAAACATCTCAATGACCACCTTTAGAGACAAGGATTTCCAAGTCCCGAGTACTTCTTCTTTCTTCAATAGCTGTGATCCCTCTGGATCTCTCTACTACCCTTTCCTTCTTGCTTATAATTGGGTAATCAGGGAGATGAGAGAGCTGTGAGTCTCAAAGGCATTATCAAAGTTTATTTGCTGCTCCCAGGTTCCCAGTGGTTGCTTCTAAAACTATGTTATTTAAAATATGCATTTCAATTGTATAGGCATTCAGGGCACCCATAATCCTAGGAGGATTATGGCTGTGGCTCTTCAGTACCATAGACCAATGTCTCTGTAGTAGGAGAAATTTCTAGTCACATCATTGCTCCTTGGACTCATCCTGGGGAACCGGCTGCAGCAGTGTGCTCATGCACTGTGACTGGCAGACAGCAGAGGGCACCTCTAGCTTGCATTGGAATGCAAGCTGACCCTGAGAGCACAGAGATGTTACAGGACCCATCCATGTGGTGGGTACTCTGCTGCCTCCCCATGCTTTATTTTATGTCTATTTTTGTTCCACCAGCATTTGTCCCTGATTCCAGCACCACCCTGTCTACTTGGGACAGCCAGTTGGTCTTTCATGACTTCTGAATAAAGAGGGAGCTTTGGACTTGGAGGGGGTTATTTCCCCTGAAAGCTAAGGACTGCCTGCAGTACTCCACCAGGCCTTTGTTGAGCGAGGCCTTCCGATCATGTGTGGAACTTTGTTTTATTAAATCTGATGAGCTCTATATTTTTGCCACATGTCACAGATCACCCACGTTGACTGAGCCCTGCCAGAGCTGAGCTGCTATTACCCTGAAATGAAGCCAGATTTTTAAGTGGGTGGGGGTAATTCCAGTTTGGTGTAATAAATTATATGGTTCTGCCTGATTTATTTTGCTCTGGGCTGGGAGAACTCTTGATGGAATGTATCTTGCAATGTGTGCATATGGGTTGGGGAGCAGGCAGGAGCAAGGAGGTAGAGAGAAAGAGGGAATTAGGAGTTTCTGTAGTGAATGGGTTGAAAACAATAAATACAAACACAGCTGCCTGCTTTTCTTTCCCATTCCCTTCCTCAATGTTGCCTGTCATTCCTGTTTTTATACTCTCTAAACTTGGAGCTGGGCTTCTGAAATTCCAGAAAGAAATTTGGGAATGCATATTTTCTACAAGTAGTAATAGAATCTTTGTACTCCTATTCATTTCTCTGTCACAGAAGAAAACTCAGGAGACCCAGAATTCCAAGAAACATGCCTCTAGAAATTTCCTTTTTTTGTTTTGCTTTGTTATGGTTTTGAAGGAGGATACTGGTACCTGAATTATCACTGATACGTGTCCCACACATAAATGTTCTTGGTTTTATGGGAAAATGAGCCTGGAACCACACAGAAAAGGAAATAAACTTTAAATTGAACCTTCCTATCTGGACCTTAAAAAATACATTATGATAGAGTCCAGGGAAGTCTGATGTTATAAAATCTCTGCTCAAGTCCATATTCTGCCTTGAATTCCTAACCTTTCTCTGACTTGCTTTTTTTTTAATTTTAAAGATAGTAAAATCCAACAAAACATAACAGAATGAAGTCAATCAAAACAAAGCAGTAGAACTGGTATAGAACTTCAAAGAAAGTGTCTTGGTTACTTTTCGCTTGTTGCCGAGACAAAATACCTGACACCCAAAATTAGGAAAGGAAAGGTTTATTCTTATAGTTTCTCAGGAGTTTCAGTCCATAAAGTTGGCTCCAAGGTGGCATGGGATGATGGGGCTACTGTTCATGGAAGCTGCAAGCTGCAAGGCGCACTGGCGAGAGAGAGAGCGAGAGAGGTGGAAGCGGAAGCATGGAAGAGGAAGACCCACCTTCCCTTACACTGTATGTCAGCTCCACCCCTGGGCAGGCACAGCACTCACATTGTCAATCAACAAACCAATAACTCAGCCCCATCAAAATTATATGAGGACTTGGGGGTACACTGCATACCCAGTACAGAAAGATACAAGGAAAACAATAGCTACTATAGTATATCTTGTTATTTTCAGAATAGTTGACCATTCCAACAGGAAGAGTAAAATTAAACCAAAAACAAAATACAATAAAACTAATAAAAACAGAATATAAAGTAAAGCAAAAAAATTAATCAGAATAAAGCAAAACAATGAGAGCAATATTGGGCCTCAAAGGCAAGACAGAAGAGAATTCCCCATATTTGCTACATTGCCTACTGTCATCTTCCAAAGAGATGCTCAGACTGTGGGCCCTTGGCCTGCAAAATCAGTGTAACAATACTAGCATTTAGTTGCTTTATGTGCCTTAGTTGCTATCAACATAGCTAGTTCGCCAAAGCAGCAGGTTGCTTATGGAGGAGGGTAGGGTGGGGGGTGGGGCTAGGGTGGTGGTGGTGGTTGTCCTTGATTCTTAGCCCACACGCTGGTAGACATACGGGAGGCACATGTTTCTCTTCCTGGAATCCGCACCAGTCGCGTACTCCCCAGGAAGGCAGACTAGTTCTCTTGTGGTTGGAGCCTCTCTGACCCAGCGGGGCGGGTTCTCGAGAGGCCCATCTCTTTCTCTTCCTGGAGTCTGAGCCGGTCACGCACTCCCCAGGAAGGCCTGACTTGCTTTTTTAATTAGTAAAAATTGGGAATGCAATCTACCTCATACAGCTGTCAACTAAGTGAAAAAATGTGGATGAATTCTGTGACATTAAGAGAGCTCAGTAATAAGCATTTTTTTTTAACTTGTAAAACAATTCTGATACCATGTGGGCAGACTCAATTGTAATCAAAGGAGACTTTGAGACTTTGTTTTCTGAGAATTTTTTTTGAAGAAGCAGGGCTAAACAGCCAGACCTCAATGATGTTGCTTCCCTGGCCTCACAGCTGTAGTAGAAGAGCATTCACTTTGAAGAAAGACTGCCAAAGAGAAGCTAGGAATTGTATTAGGAAAGCACTCTATATTTGTAGATGTGTCCTTCATTTATTTCCAAAGCAAATAGATTTAAATAAAGACCAAAGTTCTATTCCTTATTAAGATTCACTGTGCATATAATTCCAGATTTAGAAGTTTACAAATGAAGTTTAAATCTTTTTTCAGTGAGATCCAAAAGACATCAGAAAAATTCCTAAGTGAAAAGAATACTTTTTCCACAGAGTCTAGGATACCTGCTTTATAAAAAATTTTGCTTCAAAAGACCATTCCCCTGGAAAATCTTGACTGATCAGAAGGATGAAAAATTTCTCATTGTGACATTTGTTTGCACTTGTACCCATATGGTACTGAGTTGAGTGGAGGGTGACCTCATCAGAATGACAGAAGGATATATTGAGTTTTATTCTCCACTATTATCGGATTTTTTGAAAGTTAAGACTCATGAGAATCATTGCTATATAAATAGAGTGAATCTTGACTCTATTGATGTGTTTGTTTTGTTTTTGGCAGTAAGTTCTCTGCTGTCTAGGTAGTATCTGTATCCGTTAATGAAACACCTATCTTATGTTTAAAATATTCTCAATATTTCTGCCTCATAAAATTGCAGGAAGAAATCTTAAGCAAAAATTTAAAAAACCACTATATTTCAATTTAAAAAAATCTTCATAATCTTTAGCATTTGAATGTAGAGTTGAGATTGCCCCGTTAGAGAAACCTCTCTTTTACTTGTACCCCATTCCTCTCCCTGTCCTACCCTGACTTGCTAGTTTCTCAGTTCTGCTGCTGCATCCTAGGTACCACCAAACCCTCCGGTTCTTCATGTCTTCTTCTTGAGGGTGACATTACTCCATCTCTAATATTCAATCTTGCCCAGATACGTTATTAAAGAAAATTAGAAATCAATAGTATTGATATATATTTTTCTCAACTCCATCTTCTGGTTCTTTTACTATACAAATATTCACTTTTCCCATTGAAAATTTTTATAGTGATATTTTTCTTCTCTGGTGGATCTGCCAAAATATAAACCTTATTAAGGAAACTTACTATTTACAATCTCTTAAACAAAGGATTTAATCACGTGGGATTTATTAAATCTTCCTGGAAGTACTTTACTATAGATAGTGATATAGGAGAAGGAAACTCCCAACCTACTAGATGTTCCATAAATATGAGTTTGTGTTCTCTAAAATTGAATGAATTTTAGGAACAATGGAGATTAACAGCAGAATATATTTACTGAGAGAAAGAAAGCTTCAATCTGAGAAAGAGATAGAAGGAGTCCTGAGTGAGTTGCCAAAGACTGTGTTTTTTAGGGACTTTTATAAAATAAAACCACAAAATGGGGAAAACATGGGAACTCGCAAGGTGGGCATGAAGTAGGACAGAACTATGACCAACCAATAAGAAAATGAATATAATTTCCCAGGTAAAATTGATGAAACTGGGGACAAATGGGGAAGCAAGTCATGTAGTGAGTGAGCATGAATATAGAGCAGGAGTTCTTTGCCTGTAGGGGGTTAGGTTACTGACTCCTTTTGGCTTCCTCAAGGTGATAGGAACCTATTTAAAATATCAATCCCTAATGTTTATCCTTAGGATGTAGGTGCATTTGTTTGATCTTTTGTCTTGAGATCTGTCTTGGTTACTTTTTACTCGTTGCTGAGACAAAACACCTGACACCCAAAATTAGGGAAGGCAAGTTTTATTTAGCTTACAGTTTTTGGAGGTTTCAGTCCACAATCAGCTGGCTCCAAGGCAAGGTGGTGTGGCACAGGAACAACACTTCAAGGCAGCAGCCAAACAAAAGCAGCCAGAGTAAAAGAGGGGCAGAGCAAGCCTCTTCTCCTCCTTTATATAGTGAACAGGACACCCCCTCCCTCCAGGGTGGGTGTAGCTTCACAAACATCCTTGCCTTCCTTTGCACAGGATGAGGATGTTTACAGAGTAAGACCCCTGGCTCCTTGCTGAGTCTCTCAGCTAAACTTCTGACCTTCTCAAATTGACACAATGAACAGGTAACTGCTTGTACTCCACAGTCCAGGATATAGAGCTGCTGCCTTACTTAAGCTTCTAGACTTCTCAAATTGACACAATATATAAACTTTAGCAAGGTCTGACCCACAACTGTGTCCCCCGCAGTTGTAAGGTATCTGGTCTTCTGTACTGGCTCCTTCAAAGGCCTAGCCCTGTCTGATTGCCTATTTCTATCTAACTCAGTTGCCTGTAACAATATCACTTATATTTCCTATGGAATTTCCAAAACTGTACTATTAGTAAAAAAAATACATAATTTATCACTTTTCAGAGAGTGAATTGGTGCTAAAATAAAAAAAATTGCTTTCAAAATGAGAAAGAAATTAGGCAAGTTTTGAAGACAATCAAAAGAAAATTATAGCCATCAAAAGGAATTAGAATTTTTCTGTCAACCTAAAATAGCTCACTGCTTGTTCTCATAGCCACAGGATTTACATTATATAATTCCTTGGACACTTAATGTATTTCCTCTACACTCTATTATTTTCTGCATCATTATAACTCAGTATTCATTGAGTTCCCTTCCTGTGCTACAGGACATTGTATTCCACTGGGCAGAATTTGAAAGGGGCAAGAGAGGCATGGGGCTTCATCAGCTCTAACCATATTCTTGTGGTATTTTGGTGGATTATTAACTTTGTTTTAAAATTGGACCAGTATTGAAGGTAAAAGAGAGATAGGGTACGACTCCGAGAGGTTGACATTTTCTTCATAGAATTTAAACTTTGTATGACTGTATTCTAAGGATATTTTTGTCTTCTACATATAATTTTGGACAGTGAGCAATTGCTTTCTGCCATCCACCGAAGAACTTCTTCTGTGACTCTTTCACATCTTCCTTATTCAATGCACACTCAGTGTGGATCTTAATGTTCTAAGCACTGATTTAAACACAAGGGAGAGCAGATTAGTGAAAAATAGTCCTTTTCTCCTCAGTTTGTTCAGTTTTATCTGGGGTAAAGAGATACAGAACAGAGAATATTAGGTTGCAATGACACACATGATTCATCTCTTCTGCCCTGACCTTCAAAGGGTGACCTCCAAGGATTGCCTCACCCAGCTCCTTAGCCCTCTGGATTTCTGTTGGCTTAAACAGTGATAGGCACTAGCAGGTGAGTGGAGGCTTGGTTATTTCTTCCTCTGACCCCTTCCTGCTTGCTAGGGCTTTGGCAGCAGCTGCATGGGCCCCTGCTTTGGACCATACCTCTTGTCAGATAGCCCCTCTTCCAGATAACATTGTCACCTATCCTTGAGGTGCTGCGGTGAAAGACTTCTCTGTGATTCCCCAAATACTGACCACACCTCTGTTAAGAGTTTGTTATGGATTTTTAGTGCCATTAGTGTGTCTGCTTCTGAAACTCTGACACAGAGGACTTTCCAGGTGAAGGAGAAGTTTGTGGCGAGGCCAAGAGCAGAAATAATTTGGCAAACTCAAGATTTGTGAGACTAGATGTAGTCTCACAATGTATACACTAGATAAAGAGAGACATAAAGCCTGAAGTCATCTGGAAATGGAAGCAAAGTTGGACAAATTAAATCACATCAAACTAAAAAGTTTCTGCACAGTGAAGGAAAAAAAATCAGTAAAGAGACAGCCTACAGAATTAGAGAAAATATTTTTGCACTGTGCATGTCATATAGGGTTTATATCCTGTGTGTATAAGTCGCTCCAAAAACTGAACAACAAAACAAATAGCCTCCTTTAGAAATGGATAATGGAATGAAGCAGACATTATCAAAAGAAGACATACAAATGATCAAGAGGTAAATGGAAAATGCACACATCTCTACTTGTCATGGCATACAAATCAAAACATCAATGATATGCCATGACCAAAAAGACTCAATGTAGACAGTACTGTTGAGGATGTGGGAAAAAGAAACTCTTGCATACTCTTGATAGTAATGTAAAGTAAATGGTCATTATGGAGAACAGTATGACAGTTCCTTAAATATATTAAACATACAATTTCATATGATCCAACATTTCCACTCCTGGAATAGCTGAAGGAATTGAAGCAAATATATTGAAGAGACATCTACATGATTTATTGTAGCACTAGTCACAATAGCCAAGAAATGAAAACAACCCCAATTTCCATCAAGTGAGGAGCAGATAAAGAAAACTTGGTGCATATATGCAGTAGATTACTATATAGCTGTAAGAAAAAATGAAATCCTGTTATTTGTGACAGCACGGATAAAACTGGAGATTGTTAGGTTTTTTATTTAGTTAAATTAGGCACAAAGTCAATCACTGCATGACCTCACTCATATGTGAAACTTCAAAAAGTTGATGTTATAGAGGAGTAGAATGGTGGATACCAAAGGCTGGGGACTGTAGGGTGAAGTAGTGATGGCAAAGTTTAATCAAGTTACAGATGCTATCTAACTTACAGTTAGGAGCAAGAAGTTCTGGTGTGCTATTGCATAGTGGAGTGACTATAGATAACAATAATGTATTATGCATTTCAAAAAGTTATAGGACAGGATTTTGAAAGTTTTCACCATAAAGAAATGATAAAAGATACAGAAATATATAACTTTATTTAAATATGCATTGCATACATGTATTAGAATGTGAAATGGTATCCCATTAATATGTACAATTTTATGCATTTATATATCAGTTAAAATAGATTTAATTTAAATTATAAAACAAACATACATTTACAGTCCTTCTGTGGAAAGGAAAGTCATAGAAGGTTCTCATTTTTTATAAACTCCAAAATATTTTAACATTAAGTCTTGGCTTTTACAAATAAAATTTTTCTCCAGGACTGACTTTATTCTTATTTTTTTTAGTTTATTAGTGCATGTGTGTAGTACATAATATTTATGTTCCTTGTGGGAAGTTGGTACATACATATAACACATATTAATTCTTCTTTTCATTCTTTTTCCCTTCCTTCTTTACCTCTTTTGTCCATCCCTTGATCTCTTTCATTTTCTTTTTTAGGTACATAATATTTACATTACTCTTGTGGAATCCATTCATGTACATAACACATTTTGATTCATTTTTTTCAACCCTTATCCCTTGCCTCACTATCCATTCCCTTCATCTCTTAATCCCCTTCTCCCTGGAAAACAGTCTGTCTCCATACTTCCTATTATTTATGTTTTATTTTGCTCTTTGGTTTTACTCTGGGTTTCTCATGTGAGAGAAAATGTGTCAGTCAGTACTTATTAGAGAAACAGACTTAATGCAAGATGTACAAATCTATAAGAATCTGCAAGATTGGCCTTCAGTGGCCACCCACAGAGTCAGGTGTAGAAGAATGTGAAAGGTCTTTCTGTGCACTGGAGATCTGAAGGGCCAGTGGAAAACCTGGAGCTCTGTGCAGTGTCTGTCTCATACAGTGAACCTGTATCACGAAGCTGAAGGGTCTGCAGTGGAAGCCAGGAGATAATGTCCAAAATGAAGGAGAAGTCTGGAGCTCCTCTGAATTAACAGAAGCTAGCCTTTCTTCTTTGTTTTCCTTTCATAACATTTGGCAACAATCCTCCCTAGGTTGGGTCGCTTACACCTGGAACTATGCTAAGCCAATTTAGTTGGGGATTTCTTACTCAAATGGACATATTGAACTATCACACAATCCATGTAATATTTAAGTTTGTGTGCTTGATTTATTTCACTTAACCTTTGACCTCAAGGTGCATGCATTTTTTCCACAAATGACTCATTTATCTTTCTTTGTGGCAGAGTAGTACTCCATAGAAGGTTCTTGAATGAAGATGTTATATGATAAAACCGTAGTTGAATATGCTTTTTCAATAGAGAAGGCAGAGGGTGGTGGTAGAAAAATTGTTTGGAAAGCCTTGAAGGACATTTGGGAATTTTTGCTGAGGTGACTTTGTCATACAGACAGCATGCTTAAGAACTTACTATTCCAGTACTGAACTTTAAGATATTGCACTTTGGGTGACATATATATATATATATATATATATATATATATATGAAATAAATGTTGGCTTATTTTGGGTGACCCCATGAGTTGGAGAACAAATTAGCAGTTGGTAATATAACTTTGCTCAGTAAAAAAGACTAAACAAATGACTGAAGAACTGTTCATCAAGAAACATTTAAAGAAGATATGTTCCCTGCTTGGTAATATGTTTCGAAGTAGGGATCCAAATTTGGTATTTCTTACAGATGTTGGAAGAGCATCTGTATTTCCTTGCTCGGCTTTTGGTGGCTGCAGCTCTACCCCGTTGTTAGATGGATGTTAGGGAGCCTGGAGTTTGGATGATGCAAGTGATGAGGGAGTGAGGTTGTTGGGCCCTGTGTGCATGTGGTTTGGTGGACAGTGTGGGAATCTTTGGGAGCAAGTCTCAACTGTACTGAGTCTAATTTGCGATCCCTCAGGCAAAAGTGATCTGGAGCAAAAATCTCTGAGTGATAGTGGTAGTTTTTTCTCTTTCTTTGGTGTGTATATTTGGCCTTTAGTTTTAATAGGCCTAATGAAGAAACAAAATACAAAAATATATTAAAAACAAGATTTCTTAAAAGTGGAGCTATTGATATTTGGGGCTGGAAATTTTTTTCCTGGGTAGGGATGCTTCCTTTGTATTGTGAGACATTTGGCATTACCCTTGGCCTCTATCTTCTAGATGCCAGGAGCAGCACTCCATGTCTTTCTATTCCCACAACAGTTATGACAACTAAATGTGTATCCTGATATTATCAAATGTTTGAGGGGTGGGGGAGTGTCATTGAGAAGTGCTGTTAAGAGAAAGCAATAATAAAATACTCTAAGAGAAAAAAAAATGAAGGAACTCTCTGTAACAAGTTAAAACAATTCTTTGCAAATGGCCAGAAACTGAAAGAGCTAAAGGCTTTGGTGTGGTACACATAAAATGAGGAAAATTAACTGACTGAATGACCCCAGTCACAGCAGCATGATTATTTCACTGCTCATTAGTCAGAAAGTATTTCTAGCTATGTAGTGATCTGATTAGCAATTGGACTATCTATGGCTATTTCATTCCAGCTTGGGCTTCTTTATAGACATCCTTATAAAGGCTACTAAATTTGCCTGTTGGCAATTTTATTGTTTAGTCTTTGAAATCTAGGGCAGCAAAAATAATCTATGTTTCTCTGTCTTCATAAAGTTTTAGAAATTCTACTGTAGCTAGAGATGCTTAGGAACTCCTAAATCAAGGGTTTTTAAACACTAGTTCCTTAGTAGATTGTGATCTATAAAATTGTAAGTGGGCCATGGTCAGTATTTTTTCTTAGTGAGGTATAATGAAATAGCAAATATTGCATTGAATCAGGCAAGACATGGGTAAATATTAAAATAAGAACTGTGGAGAAGACAATTAGCCTGCCTTCCTGGTGAGTGTGTGTGACCGGAGTAGACTCCAGGAGGAGAAAGAGATGTGCCTCTCGTAGGCCTACCAGTGCATGGGCTAAGTATCAAGGACTCCCCCACCCCTCCACCCCCTGTAAGCAACCTGCTGGTTTGGAGGACTGGCTAAGTTGATAGCAACTATGGTACATAAAGCAACTAAATGCTTGTATTGTTCAGTTGATTTTGTAGGCCTGGAGCTGGCAGTCTGAGCGTCTCTTGGGAAGATGATAGTATGCAATGTAGCAAATATGGGGGATTCTCTTCTATCTTGTCTTTGAGGCCCAATATCGTTCTCATTGTTTTGCTTTATTCTAATTATTTTTTGCTTTATTTCATATTCTGTTTTTATTGGTTTTATTGTGTTTTGTTTTTGGTTTGATTTTACTATACCCGATGGAATGGTCAACTATTCTGAAAGTAACAAGATATACTATGGTAGCCAATGTTTTCCTAGTATATTTCTTTGAAGTTCTGTACCAGTTCTGCTGCTTTGTTTTGATTGACTTTGTTCTGCTATGTTTTGTTAGATTTTACTATCTTTAAAATAAAAAAAAACTGTGGTTTTAGTCATACATGTATGGGTGTGTTTGTTAGGTTGTGACTTCTTATGAGTTGTTAAATTTTAAAGACACTCATTTATATGGATGGATAAAGAGGCCTTCTGATTATTTATTACTGGTGAAGTTTTGGCTTGCAACTTTGGATGGAATAACCTTTGGGTTGATTTAATCTATAGATTGAACACTATTCTATAGCGTATTTCAAAGTAAAATGATAAAGTATTTGCTAATTTTATGAGCAAGGCCTGATGCTAAGCTTAATGGTAAATTTAAAGATGAAGACAGTATAATCCACACTTTTGAAATTTAGGAAATGTAAACCTTAAATACTAGTCTTAATGGTTTTAAAGTTTATAAAGACTAGTTGAGAAAAATGTGGAAGAGATGAGCCGTTGTACAACTGCAGAGATTTCTGCAGGTCGGGATTGCTTGTATAAGCTACACAGCAGAGAAGAGTTAAGCCATGCTTGAACCCATAACCAAGGAGACGTCTGGGCTTGTGTGGAGTTGGGGAGGAGATAGCTATAAGAGGGTTTTTAAAAATCTGGGCAATGTAGGGTGATTATAAATGGGAATTCAAAGAGTTTTGTCTTCATTCCTAATTCAGGTGAAATCAGGGAAAGCTTTGGAGCAGGGATTCTGAAAGTAAGTGTTGCTGGACAGAACATACCAAGCACCTGGCTTGCAACAGGGAGGAGTGGATGAGGCAAGAAGGTGAAAACAGCTGGTTCTGTATTCAGATTTCTTAATGTCCAGAAAGAGAACCACACACACCAGCAGTCTTTGCAGTGATTCAAATTAAGAGCTACAGTAATCAGGGAAGGGAAAGACTAAATTTGTTTGATCCTTAAAGGATTTTTATTTGTAGATATGGGCAAAGACTTCAATAGCAAAGTCATAGAGGTGGGAAAGAATAAATGGTAATTAATCGAGTGGGGCTGGAACACATGAAACAGAATGACTGAGGATAAATATGACTAGTGAGGCTTATTGGGACCCCAAGGAAGGCTTTGAACACCATTGTGTGTGTGTTTTCTTTTTGCCAGGCAGGGGTCCTTGCCAAGACCCTGTCATCCTAGAGAGATGCAACCAGAGTTCTACTTTAATGTGAGCAGCCCAGGTATGCAGAATGGATTAGTGTGGGAAGGCTGGATTCTGTAGTATTGAATTATGAAGTTTTATTTCACCCCATTCCTCATCATCCTCTGAAGCCTAGGGTGAATCAGGCATTTTTCGATACCTGGGGATCGTGGGGTCCCAGTGAGTGTCAGTAAGCTAATCAAAAGTAAGGAGCTATGTTATTCATCACTAAGTGTATTTTCATTGATTAAAGGCAAATAAAAACAACAGATGTTTTTTGGTTTAATTCCTTTTCTTTGATGATTTTCTTACTTAAATATTTAAAATAAAACAATAAAAAGGAAATATTAAAACAGTTCCTAAAACATGACAACATCTCCACTTTATTTCTAGAGCTTGGAGTCCTGGAAAGCAGTTTGTGCGATACCAGATTCCTAGGATCTTTGTGCTTCCTTCTCTCTGTAGATCAATAAATTAAGTAACACGTCAATACTGAGATAGCAGATGAACATCTGTCAGGGAGAACTGGTCCTGGGGGCTTTGCGTTCTGGTATGGAAAGTGTTTGATCTCTGTGTGCTGTCATAAAAGATGGGAGAGAGTTTATTATCTTTTATGATCCTAACTTACTAACAATACCTGACAGGGTGATTGTGTGTTGGCCTCCCTTGAAACTCGGGATGTACTCCTTGGCTTGTCCCTGTAAGAGGCACAGAACTTGCTGGTGCAACATCAAAACAAGCCATAATATGCCTCTGGCAATGGGATCCAGAACAGCTGCAAGGCTTTCTCCTGTAGGGGGCTGGCAGGAAGAAGAAAAATGAAAGTAGAGCAATCAATCTTTGTAGCATTCTATATATTAATAATGTTTGCCAGCTCCAGACATTGTTTAATCAATGCCGGATGCAGCGATCTGCAATGTTTTGTAATACTTGGTGTGCCCTGTGGAAAAGCCTGAGCCCATGGCCTGGGGGACCTGGAGAGGGTTCACACATACCCACACCGTGTCCTCTGTTTTCTAAGCAGCACAAGGTGCTAGGGACTTGAAGTAGCTAAAAAAAGATCAGATTTCTCACTTTCAGCAAGGTAATTCTTGTTTTGCGGCAAAGACTAATTCCCAAGCAACTGGACAACCTAGTGTTTTTCTACCTCTTTCATTAGCTCAACCTGTCTTGAGCAAATCTGAAGAGGGTTTCCTTGTCTTCTGAGGCTAACAGAGGAGAGGCATGGTGCAGCCGGCAGGGGGCGCTCATACAGCTGAGCCTACCGGACGCTGAGAGCCTCTAATGCTCTCTAGTAACACTGGTTTCCTGGAGTTCTCGGATTTGAGAGATTTGTAAACTCTTGGGAGACATAAAAGTATAACAAAAGTCATCTAATGCCATTGAAGACTGTTACTTAGCTTTGAATGACAAAGACGCAAATAAAGATTTTACTCTTTGGAAAGTTTAATTACCGGCGGGCAAATATGAGCCTCCTAGCCAGTCTGGTTTAGCAGGGGAAACAGGAGGTGGTGCAGACAAGGTGCCCGTGCCCGGAGAGAGGCAGCTGAGATTCCATCAGCAAAACCCGCAGTGTAACAACTGGGTAGATGGATTCGGATGTCGTCAGAGGTCATTGACAATCTTTTTCAGACCCTTTGGTCTAGGATTGTGCCCCGATACACACACACACACACACACACACACACACACACTCATCAAATCGAGCCTTTGCTGCACATAAAAACAAAACCCCAAGTCTCCAAATCAAACTTCAGCCTTTGTGCTTGTTACAGCTCCTCCGCCTGTCCTCTGCATAGTTTGCAATACCATTGAAACCCCGAATCTGAGAGAGATTGCCATGTAAGCCGGGTGTGTGCACACACATACATCTAACAAGCTAAAAACCGAAGCTGAGGTGGCAATTCGCTCATAAACCAGATAATTAAGGATGTGCCAAACTACCTGTGGGGGACCTGGGGTTTATCAGTGGTTTTTATTTACTGTTTAATAGTACAGCATGTTACATAAACCTTCAAGTAAAGCAATCTGATTATAAAATAGCCTTTTCAAAGTCACAGCACCTCCCCTACAGAGTTCTAAAATCAGTGCAAAATGGGCAGCATCAATAAACACGGTGACTAATGCCAATAAATGTTCTGCCCACCCGGGCACTTTGTTAAGCAAGAGGTATGCACAGCCAAGGTGTAAATATGAAACTGTATCTACCTCAGTTTTCTTTTCATCACTAGAATTTTAGAAATGTAGATGCCATTAACTATGCATTTGAAAACTTATTTCCTTCAGTAGATGTAGTTCAAAAGTACTTAGACTTTTCTATTCTATATTTCTTATTTAAATGTTTTTAATTTTAAGTTTTATTTTGCAAATGGGACTGAAACTTCAGTGGTCCTGAGACTTGGTGGTTCATTCGAATCATTAGATTGTACACAGAGCTTTGAACATGCATGCAATATGGAGCTATGCTCCTAGTTCTAATTCAGCACTTTTTTTCCCCCCTAATTCTGCATTTTTAAGAAGCTCTCGGGTGATGTTGCTGCTGTCTGAGATCACAGCAGGATAGTGAATGTCTGGGGGAAGGATTTCAAATATGAATTTTTTACTGAAACAATCTTCGACCTATGAAGGATGACATGGAAAGGAGGCTGGGAGAAATTTCTTCCCACCATTCACATAAGTTTTACATGTACAGAATTTCTGGACCTATTGGCCTAGACCTTTTTATTACTTCTACTTTAGGTAAAACCTATTAAAAGGTGAGATTTTCCTAAGTCCAAAACAATCTAATCTCTAGTGCACTGTGCTGAGTGGTGGTTTATTTGCTCATACTGAAGTATTTCTAAGAAAGGCTGGAGACAGGCAAGGCAAGGGCAGCATGTGCTCCAGCTTTGAGCACTTACTATGTGCCGATGCTAGCCAAGTTCTCTGTACACTTTGTGTTACTCAATCTGAGAAGGTGAAAGTAGCATTCCCTTTTCACAAGTGAGGGAATCAATACCAGGGAAAGGAACCACAGAATTAGCAGCTGAAAGAAGTGGTGTCTGGTAATTTGCAGAGTTGCAACTGTTCCCCTGCTATCACCAAGGCACCTGTAGGTTGTCTCTGCAAGTTTGTGTTGTTCTATTTAGATGATTCGCTTTTTTCATGCTTTGTCAAAACTATCAAGTCTTCTCTTTTGCTGCACCATAGCTAATTTGATAACTTATGTTCAGATATTAATGTGTTTTTGGGCTACTATCTTTCTTCTGTGACATAATTCTTAAGTATTTTATCTTTATCTTCATTTTAAATGATAGAGTTCTTTGAACTGAGCTGCTTGCCTCATGCTCTTAAGTATTGGCAAAATAACCAGTCAGCTCATTAAAAAAACAAATTTGTGAAGTGGTGTGTTTGAGGTCCTAAGGAACAGGTAACTGCATGACTGACAGTATTTTCTTTCCTGGGCTTTGGGTTTGGCTGGCATCGGATTGACCTGACCACAGAATCTTAAGTACTTGTTTTTAAAAATCTTCTGCTGACAGGCATCCAATCCAGGTGGCACTAACTGGATGCACAGTAACACCATTCATCACTGCTGACTTGGAGGAGGACACAAAGCTTTAGGGGCTATAGACCCTGGAGTCTTGTCTCATGTGGTCTTGACCCTACACCTCCCACTGCTTTGACCCTCCAATCCCCAGAGCCCTCTGAGGAGCAGGATAGGGCCTTCTTTTCCTCCCTACTTAGCCTTTTCAAAGCTTGGGGCACCTTTTGTGCAGGGTGCTCATGTTAGGTGGAAGAGAGTGGTTGTGATGGCCACATGAAACAGGTAGCAGGAACTTTGACTGCTTCTACTGCCACTCTCCACTCAAGCTGCCTCTTTTCACAGCTGCAACTGCTAAAACAATTTTGTTCTTTTGTGTTCCACATTTAAAGAAAGGCCTTCAGCCAAACTGTCGCCCCTGACCTTGTTTTATATTTCCAACGTGCATTTTATTAACTCTTTTTTCATATGGTACATGTGGAGCCTGCCACCAGATGAGAAAGAGGCAAATTTTGCGATTCTGATGGAAAGAGCAGCAGTGAGTAACAAGAGAGGCTAGGAATAATTTGTGTAGCAAATATCTCTGTGTTGATCTGAGCTCTATTTGTATAAATGAGCTCCCTGAATAGGTGATAAAAAACATTGAAAGTGTGCAAGTCACCTCCTTAAAAAAACAACTACAAATACACCCACAAACAACCATATATTCAAAGCCTTCTTTGAAGGGAAAGCATTCAATTATCTTTTGACCAGAAGATAAATGCAGAGAACAAAAGGAACATACTCTATCATGATGGTGTAAGTTTGACTTTTATTCTTCAACATGGTAATTCACTATGGTTGAATTAGGAAGAAGTTGAAGTTCATGTAGCCTTGAAAAAACTAATCCAAGTAAAAAATCAATCTTGCATACACTTTCATTTATTTCTAAAGGTTTTGATTTTTACAGAACAACAGCAGGGAAAATCATTTCTGTCTATGGAAGAATGATATACTGCCATTTTTTTTTTCAAAACTAGAGTTAACCCTCCCTCTTTTTCTTCCCTCAGGAGCGTGTGCCTGTGTGCAGGGGTGTCTACCTAATTGGCCTCAAGAGGGAATTAAACTAAATAAAATCACTATCCACAGGGGGCCTGTAAATATGCCTTTTTAATTTGAAAATTTTTGTGGGTTATAGTGTAATTCAAGCTTTTCAAGGTTTATTAGTGCATAGTTGTTTGCGGAGCTCACAGAGCTCAGAACTGCAAGCCTGATATGCATGCTGCTGCAGATACAGAAAGCAAAAGTGCTTTTCATCTGCCGCATGCATTAAGTGACACAATCTAAAGAAAGTCTCCCTCAAATAAAACACATTAATAAAAGTGACTAAAGGGAATTGAGGTTGGTAATTTGTGCTGCTGACTTGTCGCTGTGTTTCTCCTTGCCCCTCTGAGGAACTGTATGATTCCCTGCCTTCCCGGAGAATGCATGGTGATGATGATAAAGACGTTGCTTGAAGATACAAGTAAAATGCCCATGACTTGACACGTTTGCTATGGTCCAAGTCAAAACATGCTGCTCTGTGTAATTAGTTGCTGCAAGAGGAAATGGACCAATGGCGCCTTCTGCTGTGAAACTGTTAATGGAGAACTTATGGAGAGAAAGTCAAGTCCTCCCATCCAAATTGGAATGTGAAAGAAATCTGTTGGAAGGTGATGACAGAAATGAAGTAAAACAGTTGTTTCCTGATCCGCGTGCCAGGTGTGTCACATACTGTGATAAATAAGATCTGCGTCTTACACTCCAGAAATTGGGGAATATTACAAGCGTTTATTATGGTGAGCTGCAAAAAAAAAGCACGTGAAATGCTTTGTTTCTCCTGGCACCAAACAGGGAGCCAGTTATTGCACAATGCCTGGAGCTGCTAATTCCTTTGTTTAGGTTCAAGATAACATAGCCTATTAAAAGCTTAAATTCAATTTTATTGTTAAGGTATTTATTAACTGATTATGAAAAGACATTAAAAGAGTCATAATTGAACTACTAAGTTGTTCCTCACCTTGGTTAATTTCCCCCTTTGATTACACAATAGAAAATATTCTTATGATCTGAGATAACTGTTTACTCCTGGATGTTACTTTCTTCACCTCTCACCTCAGCTCCAACCGAGTCCTCAGTTAAAGATACCTATGAAATCCAGTTGGTCATGGTCACAAGTGTTTCCCCATGACTGGAGTTGTGTGCAGTGCTTCTGTTCAGCTTCAAAACCGTTGCTATGTTTCTCCGAGAAGGGCGTGCAAATGATTCCTGACGATTGTTAAAGTGCCTTACTGACTGCATGCTTATTAAGATTGTGTTGCTAAAATGTGCCTGTGTACATGAGCACACACAAGGGATGTTATCACCAGGTACTTCTTTGTAGTTTTATCTTGGATATCCTTGCCAACACCATCATTCCACTAAAATTGCTTTCCTTCTTTACTTTTAAAAACTTTTAAACTATTTTAATAGACCTCATTTGTCAACTGCTTTCTCTAAAAACTGAAAATACACATATAATGACCTTGTTTTCCTAAGAATAAAAAATTGTAAAAATATTATTGTACACTTTATTGTCATCTTTTGAATAAATAAAATCTATCTATCTATCTATAATCTTTTAGATTATAGAACTTAAAATGCTGACAGTTTTTCAATGTCAACAGTTACTTCTTAGATAAATCTCTTTGGTTGCAACACTACCAATATCAAACCAGGGCTTAAAACTAAAATAAATAGGTAAAGGAATTGTGGTAATGTTGAAAACATAGCATATCTAGTTACTGTAGAATAATGTGTTTTATTAAAATCTTCAGTTTCAGGGCCATATCTATTTAATACTGTTCAGTCCTTTAACATTGGTTCAAAAGATAAGCAAACCTAATTCTTAAAAGGAGCCCCTTAAACATATTAAAAAAGTTAAGCACAACACTTAAGTAGAACTGCCTGCATTATGAGTGGGATTTAAAATTCTAAAATTTCAAGTATAGCTGTATTTCTCTGGAGGATATCAACTATAATTTTGTAATCGTGTATCACTAGGAATTTATAGACTTACTACTAAAATTTTGAAAGTGAGCTCAGCTTTTTAAAAATAATATAAGCAGGGATTAATTTGAGGTTATTTGAAACTTGGTATCATTTATTTTTGTTTCTTTTTAAGTGATGAGTCATTGCTAATTTCTAAAATTTTAACTAAATGTCCACTAAAACTAGTTTCCTTATGTTGTACAATGATTTCAGCTTATATTTATCACAATAAATGTCATCGTCCATTTTATAAAGTTGCCTTGCTTATTTCATAAAAATATTACTATTTTCAAAATCACTATTTTCAAAATAAGTATAATTTTTTATTTTTTCATAATAATATCTTAAAATATAAGCAACAATATTTTAAATGATATTCTTTAGTCAGTATTTGTTAGGAAAAATGAGAATTATTTTGCTTGAATTATTTTCTTTTGTTTTAATTTGCCAATGTTTTTCAATTGTAACACCACATAAAATAGACTTTTTTGCTGTTATTTGCATCTTCAAAATTAATATTAGTTTGTTGATTTCTCAGTCTTTCAACAGGAAACATGTCTATTCATTCACTCACACTTTCTACAAGGATGGGGTACAGTACTTATAATGGGCATTGCTAGATCCTGAGAGCTCACAATAATTAAAATACTATCCTTATCCTTAAAAATGTTGGATGAATAAAGGATTAAATGTAAAAAAAACAAAGAAAAAGAAAAAAAGGAAAGACTTGGGGAAAAAATGACCCAATCACCTACTTTATTTTGTCATACTTTAGAAAGTGAGCTAGAGGAAAACAATATACAAATAATTTTGATTTGGCTATGGATAAAATCGTCTATTTGTTATAGCTTATATCTGGATGTTTCCCCAAGCCTCACATGCTTGTAAGTGGGGTTTTTTGGAGGTGACTGGATCTAGGGAAGTAGTGGCAAACCTGTGGTACATGTGCTGCAGTGGGCTGTTTGTTATCACTGAAAACTCTAAAAAATTCACCATTACTGACAAAGAATGAGTGATACTGGGATTAAGGGTGTGTGGCACTGATTTAGTCCATTAATTGGTTTCTCACAGTTCTGGAGGTAGATAATGGGAAGGGCCATCCTGGGTGTGGGTGTCATCACCTAAAAGGTTTGTAGTCCAGATGAGATAAAAGGCAAAGGGAGGCTTGCCACTGTCTCACGCCTCCCCTGCATGGGCTGCTTCTCCTCTGTGATGCCCCTCTGCCGTGCTGTCTTGCCTTGGAGCCAGCTGACTATAGATTGAAACCTCTACAAACTGTGAGCCAAAATAAATGTTTCCTCCTTTAATTTTGGGTGTTAGGTATTTGTCTCAGCAACAAGGACAGTAACTAAGACACTGCCCATTGTATGGTTTTCCAACCCGCTGACAGTCTTGGAGGGCCTTCCTTTTGTGCCTCTGTCTACCATTTCTTTTCTGTAAACCTTATACCACATGAATCATGTTCAATATATGCACAGCCCACAGCTCTTATCTGATTGCTCCTGAGGCTCAACCAGTGTCAAACCACAGCCTCTCTTTCCCTAATGTTCTGTTTTATCCTGGAGAAAACACAATTCCCATGCACAAGTGTATCTACTTCTGTACACTTCTGTATATGATCTGTGTTTTATTTCATGTTTAAAAAAGACTTTCAGGGAAAAGTAGATAGCTGAAGAACAACTCCTGTATCTCTTCAGGAAGTTCTCCTCAAATCTGGAGGTCCAAATGGGAAGAATGATCCAGCCATAAAGACGCTATCTCTTTATAAGTGCACCCCTGCTCACTGCCCCAGGCCAGCAGTATTTACCAGGCAAATATTGTCTGCTGTTGGACTGTAGCCAGCCCACCTCCCACTGCCTGAGTCAAGACTGTTGGCAGCTACAGGAGTAGAGGTGTTGCTGACTGACGCATAATTACGGCAGACAGAAAAATGTAGACGTGTTAGCAAAGTCAATATTATGGAGGCCTCTGTCTTCCTAAATATTGTAAGTAAAAGATATTTCTAGGGTATAGCCAATTACATTCTCTATTTTTACGACCAGTCACAAATGTATTTTTTATTAGCTGGTGTGTTCAATGTTTTGAATGTATAGCCCTTATTCAATCTCATTTTAGTTTGTGGTAAGTGCAAAAGGATTTTTGCTGACTTGAAATAGTGAAGTTGCTCTCTTAACTGAACTGCAGGGCTTGTTGTGCTGGGAGTTTATTCCACAGCTTTCTGTGACTCTTGCCTGTAAATTAGTCTGTGAAGTGGTGTTTATTGCTGAACTGAGAGGTTAAGACAGCCTAATTATATGTTTGTGCAGAAGAAAACATCATGCCCCACTGTGAACAATTATCCTGTCCCCCATTCATTGCTTACTCTAGCTCTGGCAAGGAAGAATGAGGAGACGGCCTGTCTTCACCACAAACTTAGCTACCATGCACTTTCAGTGTTAATTAGAAATTTTGTTCACTGAAGAGTGACTTCTTGGCATGACCCAATTTTCAGCAAAGTGGAAGGCATCTGGTAAGACAACTTGAGGTGTCTTTGTGAATTAGATCTCTAATTCCACCCATGGGGCAGCATGTGGGTGGGACTCTAGCCACACTCCCAACTTTGTTGCACGATGCCATTTTCCATTTTAAAAAAGTACATTTAAAGCAATGAATGCTGTATATGGTAGGAGAGAGACTGTTAGGATACTGGGGATCGGTGTGTAGTATTTTTTTTTTAAATGAAAATCCTGCTTTTCCTAAGGGACTTTATTATGTTAAAAAGGATAGAGCCAATAAAAACCAGAAAGAGATCAACAGGTCAGTGTCTTTAAAGTTGGTCATAAAATGTATAACAACAAAGAATCTGTAGGGTAGGAATTGCATGCAGAAATACCTCTGTCTTTGTTCTCGGACACTTCTCTGTCACAAGGGCAGCATACTTCTGTTTCTCTTCAAAAGCATTTGGCTCATATTTTCATACACAGGCATATGCTGAAGTCTCACAATGCATAGGTTCAATTTCCTCTTAGGAAAATAAAAGATGCCCTTCATGTCTTCTCGCACTCAGCTAGAAATGCTCATTGTCATTGAAACGAGCTGAGGGAAGAGCCAGTTCTCTAAGAAACCACATTGCAAACATGGTCCAAGCTGCTCTGATGTGATGGGCTGTCTCAAGGGAAACAGACTTCTCATTATTAGCAAATTTCCAACCTATCACTCAGTTTTCCTGCCTTTATCCCATTTCTATGAGTTTTATTTCTAAAATGAGAAATCTCTTTGTCTCTCCACTCCATCCCCCTCCACTTCCAGCTCTCCATTTTCTTTACCTCTTACAGAAGACTTAATTGCACAAGACCCCCTTTCCTCATTGGCTAACCCTGCTGGGTTCTTCATTAGCTCTCTTTTTTCTTTTTTTGGGGCAGGTTATTTATACACTATTCTCGAATTACAGGCAAGAAAAGTTAGGAGCAATATAGAGAGGAGGTTGAATGTTTTCCTACTCCATTTAAGAAACTCCTACCATGTTGCAGGTCAGCCAAGCATTCTTGGGTAATCCTTTGGTGGGTCTCTTCTAACCTTCTCTTCTCTGCTTGAGATAGAAAAGTAATAAGGGTTGGTAGCAGTTTTAAGAACTCATTATAGTTTTTTTTATTACTTTTAACTTCTTTTAAAAAATGCTCCCAAGACTAGATACTTATCCTCAGTGCAGAAATACAAGGGTCTCCAGCCACTCTCCCCCTTTCCCGTGAAAGATCAGTGATATTTTCTGGTTCAAAACTATTGATCTTTTGGGTGGCCTATCAGATTGCAAGGTCTTTAATTCAGAAATTGCTTGTTGAACACTTATTATGCTCCCACCTTTTTCTCATAAATGACATGAGCTATGCTACTGGCTTCTCAGGCTTCTTTCTGCTCTAGCAGAGCACACATTTAGTTTTGAAACAAAATTTCCCCCTCAGTCAGAATCTAAATTTCTTTGAAATAATTAGTTTCAATCTCAAGAAGCAGCATTCTGTTTCAAACTTTCACTTGCCAGAAGAAGAAAGTGAAGAGTTGATTTGACTTCCTGAGGCATGTGCTGATGTGTTATTAGGGAAGTTGATGAATGGTGATTTACTAGAGGGGATGGAGAAAGGAACAATACTCTCCAGATAGGGCTCTGTGTCCTGTACTACTTTAAACCATGACTATGTTTGACAAACATTCTGTTTTAGCATTCTTTTTATTTCAAGGAGCCACATGAAGTGACTGGAGGAATTTGTTTTTCAATGGGAATCGCTATTTTCTAATTAATAAATATAAGAGAGGCCTTTTGAGTTTGGAAATTCAAAATTTAATCTAGCTTTAGAAGGCACATATTTAATCTCTGCACTACATCTCCTCTCTGGAGGCCAAAAAGTTTAAATTCTTAAACAGATGGGTGCACAGCAGGTTAGCAGCAGGGCAGCACTAGAGCCTAGGGCTCCTGAGCTCTACTTCCACACTCAAGCCGTGTGCTTCACAGGCAACCTGATGGCCTAAGGTGCTATCTACCACCCTACTCAACAGTTTTGTTCTTTGTATTACCAAATGCTAAATACATGCTCAACATTCAATAATCTTTAGAATGCTTTCATAAGAATTATTAGAGCTTTCTTCTCTTAAGTCTATTTGAAAGCTTAGAAATACATCTTGAAAAAAATTTCATAGCTTGGTGTATTAAATTCTTTCTTGACTTGCATAACATCATCTTTACCTTAAGATTTGGCTTTGTCTGATTCTTTGTACTTGTCAAATCTGAATTAAAAGCTAGCTCACACAGTCTTAGGCACAAATGTGTATGTACCAAACATGTTTGTGTTGATGAGAGAGAGAATGAGTGTACTTTTGCTAGAAAGTTCTATCGAATAAGGAGAGACCATTTAAGACATCAAGAATTCCCAGAAAATAAGACTAAAGAAAGAAGACTCTTTCCCTGAACTAAGACATAGTGAATTGGAGAGAAGACTTGATGCTGAACTTTGGGAGGGGGTGAAGGAGAATATGAAAGGAGCCTTGACAGGTGTGGTGTTAAGGGTATAGTTACTATAGATAGAGAGATTCAGGTTTGACTATTGTTGACCCATACTAGCCACGTGATCTGGGGACAGTTTTCTAGATTTTCTCAAAAGATTAATATGGTGGTCAACATGTTTTAAGAATTAAAATGGGGGGGAATGTAAGTGCACTTTCAGCTCATGTGTACATGAACTCATACATGTGTACACAGCTATGAATGCACTGGATTGCTACTGTGCTGCATGGCAGTTATCACTGTGGCTATGGTCAAAGAAGAACGAAAGTCACTAAGCAGCCCACTGCTGCACACGTGAGTATTGCTGGATCAATACCTCTTACTCCTCTGGGTTGTTCTAACAGCTTGGGTAATATCTGCTCCCAAAAGCAGCTGAGTTGGCAACACAATCTTGCCTTCCCAAATCTTCACTATTTGCCAAATGAATGTCTGGTTTACATGAGACATATGGAGAAAGTGCTGATTTGGACTGAAGAGCAACATATGAGCTCACTGACAAATCATGTAGTTGTGTCTGACAGCATCCCACATTAAAGTTAGGAGTGACTTTTGTGTCATTGACATGAGACACTGTGAGGTAAACTGAGGAACCGGCTGCAACTTAGGAGTTCCAGCAATGTGCATTTGGCATATGTCAGGCATGTTGTTGATAGAATCTTGTAGGAAATAAATAAGCTAAAAAATTCCAAGACCTATAGTAAATAGATTTTACATTTTCAGGTGCAGTCTGTGAACTCAGGATGAATTCTCTTAAAAATGCAGACAAGACATTCTTTGAGATGAAACACAACTCCTTAATGTAGAGTAAATATAAATCCAAAGTTGGAAATAGCCAGCCAGCCAAGACTTTAATGAGAAACTTTTAACATCAGACTCTCAACTGAGACTCAAAATTTCAGGACAAATTTTGTTAATTACTCCTATATTTTAACATCAGGTAGGGTGCAAAGTTTTCCAATAATAGCAGCTCCTGGAGGGGATTGAGTGTGGGCTCACATCCCACAAGAACCTTTAAAGCCTCAAGAGAGCCTTTTTTTCCTGCTTAATAAATTCATAATAATGGCTCTCTTGTACTGACCCCTCGATACTCATTTTCTCCTTTCTGTCTGTTAACTAGGTACATTACTGGGTTCTTGGTCATTGCCTGATGGTTTGGTAATGTTTTCAGGAAGCAACATGTTCTAAAGGTTAGGCAGTTAGGCTTTGGCATTAGACTATGGGGGTTGCATCACTTATTAACCATGTGACCCTGACAGTTACCCAGTTTCCCTAGGCTTCAGCTTCCTCACTTATAAAGATATAATGGTACCTGCTTCATTGTGTTTTTGTGAAGATTAAATAACACATCATAGAAAGTACTTGCCGTAAGGTAGCTATTTTTTTGTATTTTCCTCTTACAGTTAAGATTGTCTCATAGAAGTGCAAAATTATCAACAAGAATTGCTATTACAACCTTTTTTTACTAATCTGAGTACTATAAAAACACACCAGTGAAGACTGAGACTACACACATACTATCCCTGTTCTCAAATTTAAAAGCTAGAAAGCTCACAAATCGGACTGCACCTAAGGAGGATCATGACACTGTGATTTCCTCTGAGAAATGAGAAGTAAAGTCATTATTACATAATCATACAGTTAAATTCTTCCTTTACCTGACAAAAACAAGTCTAACTCAATGAAGCAAAACTTTCTGTAATTAAGCAAGGGGTTTTCTGCACTTTTGCTTCATTTTGAAACCATAAAATAGCCAGGGAGTTTGATATTATGAGTTCTTCTTTTGGTGCTCAGGCCAAGTTACTGCATTGACTGTTCTTGAAAATCTTCAGAGCAAATAGTAACCCCAAGGTCCACCACCTTGAAGTATCTTTAGCACCTATACTTTGTCTCTTATAAATCCTGCTGTTGTGGCCAAACATTAACCAACTATTGAAATTCATCCTGTACTTTCAAACACACACATACACACACATACACACACACTCATGCACTATAGTTTTCAAAGTCAACAAGTTTAAGCTTTAAAAATTTTTTTTAGCAACTGGGAAAACAATAAGAAATTTCTACCAATATACGTGATCATTTTAAAATTTGTAATTTAAGTAGCCTTGTCTTGTTAGGATTATCTTGATAATAAATGAGTTCTGTTTTGAATCATTTTTATCTTTTAAATCATTCTGTGTTCCATGCACGCTGCATGGATGTGAATGAATTAGCTCACATGATTATGGACATTAGCAAACACAAAATCTGCAGAGCCAATGATTCTGAGTCTGAAGGCCAGAAGCTTGTGTAGATCAAGAAGAGATTGTGTTCTAGTTCAAAGGTCATGAAGCAGAAGGAATTCTTTCCTACTTAAGGGTGGGGATTAGCCTTTTCTTCTATTCAGGCCTATCCAAATTTTGAAGAGTGATCTGCTTCATTCACTCTGTTGATTTAAATGTTAATATCATCTAAAGACACTTCCATAGAAATACTCAAAATGTTTGACTGAACATCTGGGCACCATGTGGTCCAGTCAAGTTGATACATAAAATTAACTATTGAAGTTGGCTTAAGAAGAACATTGATACAATCTTGGAAAAGTTCTAGATCAGCTAGTTATGCAGAGCCCTTGAAAGAAAGTAGAAGAGTTGGAATTTAAGGAAAGTAGGATTCACAAAACTAAATTTTATTTCTTTTTACAGTGGAGTTAATAATGTTCCTTAATTTCCTATAGTAGAACCACTTTTCCAAACAGTTAACATATCAGCTATTTAGAGGTTGTGCAATCTGTCCGTGGTACTATTCCTGCAGCTGGGACTATAAGAGGCTTTCAAAACTTTGCTTGGTTTTTAGGCAAGGAAATAAGGATTTTAGTAAATCCTTGAGGATTTCCTTACATATAAAATAGAGACATGTGGTTAAATGATAGTTCACCTGGGTCGATTCGTAATTGCTTAAAGAACTGCTGCCACAGTGGATTGATAAATATGTGAACAATAACCAAGAATGGAGTGGCCCATGCAGTAGTACAGTCTTGTCGCGGTCCTGGCTGTGAAATCACTGAAGAATGCCAGTCATGTCTGTGTCGAGCAGAATTAAATGCAGCACCAGTGCTAAGGATGACAAAAAAATATTCAAATAGCAGGCTAGGGAAAGGGACCAAAACCATGGACTAAAATTGTAACAGTCATTTATTTGGATTAAAAAGCCAGTAGGCCAACTATTGAATAATGGCACCTTGAGTGCATTATAATACCAATAATGAAAATCATATCATTAGGTTGAAATATAAAAGTATGAAAATGACACCAATAAGAACTTTCGTCTGCTGATGGCTGTTTATTTTCAAGTACTATGTCAAGCATCTGGGAAGATCATCTCAGCTTTTGATACAAAGTAAACACCCTCTAAAATCTTACAGATAGAGATGTCCAGAAAAATGAGTCCCTCACCCTGTATGCTGGCTGTCCAATGACTAAATAATCAAGTTCTGAATTGCAAGAGCATTACTAATAAAAAGTCTGAAGCGAGTTCCCCGGTTAAAGATGGGTTTAATTGTGCAGGGAGGAGTGTTGTAGCTTGGGGCAGAGATGCAAGGAGCTTGGATGAGTCAGGTGGAGGAAGGAGAGCAAAGGTAGCACTACAAGGTAGAACAAAATGTGTGGAAGACTCCATTCTCTAAGTATTGGAACTGTATGTTTCCAGCATGTGCTATCACATGAAGCACTGGGCATTCTGGAATCTAAAAGATTCAAACTAGGTTGAATGTTTTATTTCTTAGAGACATTTATGTAAGATCACAGAATTAAATAGGAAGATATCAATTATATACAAGATGAGCATTCTTAATGGGTTGTTAAATCCAAAATCTAAAATGCTCCAAAGATATGAAACAAGTGAAAAATACCACATCTGACCTCATATGATGGATTGCAGTCAAAACACGGACGCAGTAAAATATTTTATAAAATTACCTTCAGGCTATGTGTATATGGTACATGTTATGGTTTTTTATCTATGGTTTTTATCCCCCCAAAGCCTCTTCTGTTTAGAGGTGGGGCTTTTAAAAGATGATTGGATCAGGGAGTGCTATGGTTATCACTGGATTATGCTCCTGATGAGTGCATAAGTGAATGTGGGTGAGGTTAGACTAGGCGGGGCCATGATTTGAGCAGCTTTCCTGTCAGACCCTTCCACCTGTCTTTCCTCCCTTGGAGCCAGCTAACTATGGACTGAATCTTCTAAAAACAAATGTGTCCTCCTTTAAGTTGTGAATATTGGATATTTTGTCCCAACAATGAAAAAGTGACTAAAACAAAGTGAATTTTGTATTTTGAATTGAATATTATCACCAATATATGTCATCGTGTATGTGTGAATATTCCAGAATCTGAAATACAGTTCATTTCTGGTCTCAAGTAGTTTGGAGAAGGAATGCTCGACTCGTATTCTTTCTATAATTCTTAATGATTTTCAAATCACTTATTTTAACTTTTTTTTCCAACTCTACAATTTCATGATTCTGAGTTTTCTATGCAACGTTATCTACACATTCATTGTTCCTCTGCTCTGGCCCCTCTTCCTTCTCTACTGAGACAGAAAACATGAGGATCAGATCTTGTGTTCAGAGAAGTGTGCAGCATGGAGTTAGGCAGAGCGGGAATTCTTTTCTGATGATTTCAGTATAATCAAAGGGCCATTATGGTGGCAATTACCCTTGTAGGTCATTTGCTCTTCTTTGTTTTTGTTTCACATTTCAGTACTGTAACTGTTTGGAATGGAACTTCCTTGTGCTTTTGTACCAAAAATATTAAGAAAAATATGTTTTTCTCTCAGGAAACACCCACATCTGGCATGCTGAAAATGACCGTTTTATGTAAGTTCAAGAGAGAATGTGTGGGGGCCACAGAGGAGGATAGGGTAATTTGAGGTATTATTATGCATACCTCACTGTTAACAGCAGCAAATGTCTGTTCAAGACCTTAGCTGTTTGCTAATTCGGTCTCTGTCTTGCCTGCTCTTTTCTGTAATGTGAAGAGCTCAGGTCTTAGCTCCCCCTAGACAGCCTCTCCCTTTTTTTTTTCCCCCTTGCAGCCTTAGGTTTGGTTGTGGCTTCCTGCTTTGGTACTAACTAGGTTCTCTTGCTGTATGCTGTTTAGTTTTTCAGCTCTCCCAGTACATTCGTGACTATGTCTTAACATAGAATCCTCCTGACAAGCCAACATGGGCCCTATTTTCCTGACTTTATTCAACACTGAAATGTTTAACCATGGTTTGTCACAGAAGACATCAGTAAAGGGGCAAGAAAGAGAGCGAACCTTAGCTTACAAGTTATATGAGTATTTTTATGGAAGAACTTCCAGTGAAAATGTCAGGTTGAATTCTGAGGAGAGAGGGCTCTGGATCTTTCTAGCATCTATGGCTAATGATAAACTTGTCAATGGTGGAATCAAAGCATATTAGGAAAAAATAACTGAAGTGACTAAGTCAAAAGGATTTTATTTCACTATGTAACAAGTGTGGATATCAGAAACTGTTGATGTTTGTTCAGCCATTTTGGGATATCAGAGTTTCAGACTGGCATCTGTGTGGGCCTCTAATTACTTCCCTCAGAGTTGGAAAATGAATGCTCTACCTGCCTCCATCTCTCCAAACCAGGCTAGGGACAGTAGTGATGCTAGCTGCACCTGTTCCTTTTTCAGGAAAGCAAGAACACAATAACAGATTCTTGCTTATGTTCCTTTAGCCAAAATGATTACAAGGTCATCTATAGCTACAAGGGAAGCTGGGAAAGTGGGAGATAGGAGCGACATGATGGATACGGGAACAGAGAAGATACTGATGGTTCCTTGTTTATTTTTATTTTGTTCCAGTCTTTTTTTTCTGTAATGCTTAATTATATTTTTGAATTGGCATAAAACTAAAAATTCTTCTTCCTTTTTTTTTCTTAGCGGGGATTGAACTCAGGACCTTGTGCTTGCCAGGCAAGTTCTTTGCCACTGAGCTAAATCCCCAGACCTAAAAATTTATTCTTAATCTTATTTATTTTGCTGGGAAATGGCAACATTAAAGAATTTCTATAAAGTTTTTTTTTTCTTCCTAGCATCATATCTATTTAGTAAACATCAACTATCCTTACAATCAACCAGAAGAAATTGGTCCAGGCTAAAGCTGCTTTGCTATGGTGATGAGAACTTGTGGGGTCTGGGTGGACAACACTGAATATCTCCCTCCAAAATAACCAATATACAAATGGAAAAAAGTTCTAAGCTAAGCTAGATACCCTGAGGAAGCCAAGTTCTGTTTATCATGGAAGTCAATCATTTGGATAGAAACATAAATGAAAAATTTAGACTCTTTAATCATGGAAAGACCTGCAGCCCAGATAATACAGGATGCTTATAAAAAGTAACCAAGGACATTGAATCAAAGCAATCAATAATTAAAATGAGAGTTAAAAATTGATTTCCACGTCCTCCCTCAAGCCCTTTTAATTCTTCCATAAGCAGCTGTGAACCAAGTATAATAATGTTTGCCAGATGCCATTTCTGGGTAATGTGGACTGTCTGCTGCTGGGGGAAGGGGACAATGTGCATTATAAAATGTATTTCTTTCTCCAAGTTACACTTAAGGGAAAGCTTTGAAAAAATCATTTTGTTTAACAAAAATAATGGAAGAAAATATCAATACCTCCTACACTGTATGTCCAATATAAGCAGTTAAAAATATCTGTAGTTAAAACATTAGATGTAGAGGCCTCTTGGTTTCTGATCTTTTCAACTGGCCTACCAGTACCATTACTGGTTCCTTTTCAAAGAACTCAGGGTATGAGGCCGTAACACTCAGGTGTCTTTATGGTCTCTAAAGAACTGACATTTTTTGGTGAAAAAATGATCCTGTCAGCAATCCAGCCTAAGGTGGCAATATTTATACCAAGATTTTATTTTCTGTGTTCTGTCATTGATTCTTTCAAACCATAAGAACCAAAGATAAACTTTTTGGTAAAAGGAATTCGAGGAGCTAGTTAACCCCACTTTTTATCCAACAACCTACTTCTATTTTCAGGCCATACAATCCATTATCCAAAGCAGCCAGGGAACCATTTTTAAAATGTACATTTGATCCTGTCACCTCACCACCTAAGACTCTTCTATGACTTCCCACCTCACCTTAAATAATATCCAGAACATTCCTCTGTGATCTAAGATGACTTTCTTGAACTGGTGTAATTCAAATCTTCTTTTCTATCTTGTATTCTTTCCCCTTCAGCTCAGTCATATTAGATTATTTTTCTTCTCAAAACATGCCTACTTCATCCCTACCAAAGGGCTTTACTCCTGCCCTGCTCTCTGCCTAAGACAATCTACTCCTATGGTCATATCTCCACACATTGAGTGCCTTCTTGCTGTCCAGGAATCAGCTCAACTTTGCAGGGATGTAGCTCTGGACTATTTCATGTAGGGGGTCTTAATTGATTGCATCCAGCATAGAAACCTTTTTAATTGTATTCATTCCCCTTCTCATCATCTGAAATAATATTTATTATTATTTATTTACTAGTTGGTTTGTGTCTTCTCTTTTTAGAATGGAAAGGTGCTATGAAAATGAATCTATTCTCTCTGATTCACTATGCTGCATCTCTGACACACAGAAAAACAATTAGTATATTTTAGAATTTGGTTTTATCTCCATGCAAAGGGAGAGTTGGAATCCCTAGGGGGAACTTTGCACACATGTGAGCTTATCCCAGAGATGTCAAAGAGAAGAGTGAACTAGAAGACTATCTTGAGTTGGTGCTGTTGTTACTCCTTCTTAATTGAAATTTCAACTGAACTACTTGCTGACACTGATGTTTGGAGATGTGGGTCTAATAGTTTGCTAATGCTCTAAATGAACAGGAATAAGAATGAATCACTTGGTGTTTCTTAATGGAGGTTGCCCTTGGCATTTTGAGTAGTTTGTAGAGTCTCAGCCTCCTGAGCATCAGAGGAACATTTAAATCCATGGTCAATGTGACACTTACTTTGCACTCGGTTGAGAAACTTATTGGAAGTTATTGGATAATATGACACTCACCATGCATCTGAATGAGTTAAAACAAAAGGAAAACATGTTTAACTGAACAAAAACTTCCCCAATTATGTGCCAAGTAGTGAGTTACTTCTTCATCCTTCCCCAGTTCCTACAGGGTTTGTGAATGACAATGTTGAGATAAGTGGGTTCTGGAAGGCAAACATCTTCTACTGGAGAAAAATAGATTCATACTCAACTCAAAATTCTCATTAAGGTACTGGGGAGAAATGGATTAAGGTGTTGGCCTGTATACTCCTCAAAAACAAATTACTTTTAGTTCCCTATGAGAATAGGCACTCATGGGACCATTGCTCCTTTTTCAGAATTGTGCTCATCTATATCATCTATGTATCCTTGTGATATCTGTCCTCACACACTGTGAAGATGTTAGGCTCAGAGCAATGATTTATCTTTGGAATTCTCTGTCCCATGTCTCACTTTGTTGCAGAATTGAAATAAAAATTTTTGGAATGCTTGCCCTGGATAAAAATTATCTTCAGATCATCCTTATTTATGATTGTGCTCTTGGTAGTAAATATATTGTATTGATTACTTTATTGAAAGAATGAAGGAACAGATTGGATTTTTCCTCAAGCAGATTAGGACGAAGACGATGATGATGATGATGTTGAAGACCAAATAATGGCTAAATTTATTAACATTTATTATGTGTTAGGTATAATTCTTAACACCTGACATATTTTAACAAATTTAATTATCACAGGAGCTCAGTGGGTGTTAATTATAACCAATTTTGTATTAAGAAAAGAAAACAAAATTAACCCGCCTCAAGCTGGTATGTTGTAAAGTTACAAGTCTATCCCTGTGAGTGCAAGGCAGACAAACGAATAGAACAAGTGGCCAGGTTAAGAAAGATGAGGCAATGGGGGAGGTGGAGCAAATGTGTCGGGGCACACTGTCCTCACTTCTGATGACGTGACCATGCAGCAAACTGGACTCACTATTGATGAAGTTTCTGACTTCTTTCCAAAGGATGCAGACAATCTGCAAAATTTCTCAATTTTAAAAAGTTAGCTAGATTCAACCAGAAGACAACTAGCCTGCTTTCCTGGTGAGTGGCGTGAGCGGCACAGACTCCAGGAAGAGAAAGATCTGTGCCTCCCGTGTGCCTTCTGGCACGCGGGCTGAGAATCAAGACCCACACCCCAATCCCCCTCTGCTGTAAGCAACCTGATGGTTCGGAGGGCCTGCTAAGTTGATAGCAACTAAGGTACATAAAGCAACTAAACGCTTGTATTGTTCGGTGGGTTTTGTAGGCCTGGGGCCAGCAATCTGAACATCTCTTGGGAGGATGACAGTATGCAATGTAGCAAATACGGGGATTCCCTTCTGTCTTGTCTTTGAGGCCCAATATTGCTCTCATTGTTTTGCTTTATTCTGATTAATTTTTTTTGCTTTATTTCATATTCTGTTTTTATTGGTTTTATTGTGTTTTGTTTTTGTTTTGATTTTACTATCCCTGATGGAGTGGTCAACTATTGTGAGGACAACAAGATATACTATAGTAGCTATTGTCTTCCTAGTATCTTGCTTTGAAGTTCTGTACCAGTTCTACTGCTTCATTTTGATTGACTTTGTTCTGTTATGTTTTGTTGGATTTTACTATCTTTAAAAAAAAAAAGGTTAGCTAAATTTCATGGTGCGACCTGAATGAAACACTGATTACTGCAACAGAAGAACTCAATGCTGTTGCATGTAGGTTTTTCCTGTCAAAATAAAAACCATGGTCTCATGTCAAAAATTAAACTCTGTAAGTTTTAGGTAATTAATAAGACCACATGTACCAGATTTTCTCCATTCTCCTTTGGCTCCAAGAACATTCTCTTTCTGCTTTCTCAAGTCACAAACATCTGTTTGTGACCATCCAGCTAATTGGGCCCCATTGAGTGTTCTAATGAGGGCAAAGTGAACAAGCAAGTGGATTTAATGCCCATGGAAATGCATGTTTCTAATTGTGTAACCAGTGAAGGTGGAAGGGTTAAAGTAATGAGCTGCTCTGGAGAGTTCTGGCCAAGAAGGAGAGGGCTTTGTTGTTTCACATTCCATCTTTGTTTTAGCCACTGAGATGTGCTCTTATTTCCACCATGGCATTGATTGCCAAGAGGCTCTGCTATTACATTCCATTATCATGCCATTGCTGAAGGAGGCAAGGCTGTTCTTACAACACAATGACAGTGTGCAGGCAAGCGTAATCACCCCTCTCTTTGCTGCACTCCCTAACATCTTGTATACAGCTGTGAACAGCTGCATTAGTGCCAATTAATGTGAAGTAGGCTTTTCTGAAGGAGGGAGTGCTGTACAGTACAAAAGGAGAGTCCTTCAGTTTTCCAAGTGGCATTTCTGGAGCTGGCATGGTAACTGAAAAGAGCAGTCAGATGAGGGGGTTGTCAGTTTTATGTTTCAAGGGGGGGTTCTACCCCTAAACTGTGCCACTCATCCTGCATTCTCGAGAAAGTACTGAGGCAGGGTCTAGATCAAAGAACTATGTTTAGAGTCTCTAATCCACGGGATTAGAGCTGGAAAAGCGTGGCTGTTTGAAGAAATTACAAAGACCTGCTTTAACTGGGTCATGCTCAGTTAGCTTGGTGACCATCGCTGGTGAGCATGAGTGGTCATTTGAGAAATGGAAAGTTTCTGAGTGGTCGTTTGAGAAATGGAGAAACATAAACTTTAGACAGCAGAGAGAGTGTCTAAAATGCTTGAGTCCTTAAGTCACAGGGTAATTGGGTGTGGTGATGGTGGGGAGTTTTTTCTGGGCTGTTGATGGATAGCTTATATTTTTAAACTGTCACAAAATAAATTGAATTATGACTTCCGTTTCAGAATTCAAAGTCAAATGTTAACATTATTCTTTGGACCCCCCCCCATCATCTATCTATCTATTTTCTTTCTGATTCTGGAGATCAAACCCAGAGCCTCATGCATTTGTATAAGGGCTGCACTACCTATATACATATATGAATAAGCTAAAATGAAACCAGCTATTCTGTACAATTAGTATGTACTAATAAAAAATTAAGAAAAAGATGAATGGAGGATGATTATACTTTGTCCTCTGGTGTTTAACCTTGTCCCAGAAAAGAATTTTCCTTACAACACTGAGCAGGTTTTGTTTTCTAATGTTACAAATCATACATTATTGGAGACAGATATGTGAAGAAAATAGATTTTGGTTGATGTGAATAAAACATAAAGAAAATTTCCCATTTACGCTTGCTTTTTCCTATTCTCCTTGATCATGTCGAGTTAGCCAATGTCTTTTTAAATTAACAGGTTGAAAATTTAGTACCCCATTTAGATGGTTTTAGACTAAATACAATATAAGTCCTGATCTTTAACTATATAGATGCTGTTCTTTGTGAAATGGATTCCAGGACTCCTGAAAATATCAAAATCCAAGGAGGTACAAGTTTATTGTATAAAATGGCATAGTATTTATATACCATCCACACAATCCTCCCGTATATTTTAAATCATCTCTAGGTTACTTATAATACATAAGGCAATGTAAATGCTATGAGAATAGTTATTGTACTTTATTTCTGAGAGAATAATGATAAGAAAAAGAGAAATACACATTTACCATATGTGTTTGGTTGAATTTATGGATGTGGATACTGAAGGCTGTCTGTATTTTCAAATTTGAAGAAAATGAAATGAAACTCTAAACCTCTCACTTGTCTGACATGGCCTAAATAAGAAATGTACCACTAAATGCTTCCTGATTTGGGATGAGTACTCTCGTGAATTGATTCTTTCTTGGTCAAATTTCCAGAGCTGTCTGTGACTACTTTACACACCTGGGTCCCATGAGGTGAATGTGCTTCTTCTCCCTTGCTCTTCTGCCACTCTGCACTGCTTTGCCACAGGCCCAAAGCAATGGGGCCAAGTTACCATGGACTGATATCTCTCATACCATGAAACAAAGGAAATATTTCCTTCTTTTAAGTTGATTTTCTCAGGTATTTTTCTACAGTGATGGAAAACTGTCTAACGTATCAGAAGAGAAACGGTTTATTTTCTCACAGTTTTAAAGGTTTAGGTCCATGGTATATTGGCACTGTCACTTTTGGTCCTGTGCTAAGGCAGTGTATCATGGTGAAAGTACAAGGCAGAGAAAGCTGTTCACTTCATTGCAACCTGGAATTTAAAGAGCAGGCTATGGTCCTACAACCCCTTTAGAGGGCACATATCCCCAGTGACCTAAACTCTTCCACTAGGTCCCATTTCTCAAAGTTTCCACCACTGTCCAGTAATGCCAAGCTGGGGGCTAACCCTTCAACACGTTGGGCCTTTGGTGAACACTCCAGATGCAAACCAAAGCAATGGCCTGGCTCTTATTCCTTGTATCTGCCCTTCCCTCACCCAAAATATTTTCAGTAGCCATCAAATCCTCAAAATAGACTTACTTTCTACTTAGTTTCATAACTAAAATTTTAATGCTGCACAATTTTTTACATTACCTTTATAAATTGGAATGAAAATAGGGAAAGCAATACATTGGCCAAACTATAGATTGAAAGTGAGAGAATAGTAAAAGACACTGTGTATCTTGTGCATCATAACATATTATGATTGAAACAGTAAAAGTTTGAATTTCTATCTTGCCTCTGTTACTTAGTAGAAGTAAAACATAATCCTTTAAGGTCTCTGTGAGATAGTCATAAGAAAACAATTTAGCATTTACCTCAAGGCAAGATTGAGTAGGGGTGGATTGAGGATGCCCAGCATTGTCTGGCATGTGGCTAGTATGAAACAAAGGTTAGCTCTCTTCCCTGGCTCCAGGGTGAAGTAGGAAAATGATTTTGTCTCTCAGAGAATGCAGAAGAGAAAGGGTGTGGGAGAAGCTCCCTATTCATCAGGGTCTTCTGCTGTTCTTTGGAGCCCATTCTTGGTCCTATTGAATTTACATGTTTTCTGCTACTGCAAATAATTCAGGAGAAGGAGGCTGTGCAAAAAAGCAGGACTGAGGAAGAGAGGGAGGGGAGGGTGGGAAGAAGAAAGAATACAAGGAGAAAGAGAGATAAAGTGAAGCATACATTGTTAGACCTGTAGATAGACATGGCAGTTGCAGCAGTGGAACTCCGTGACACACTGAGTAAAAACATGCATTTTCTAAATTAACCTGAAAATCAAGGAGAAAACATATATAATTTTACAGACTGAGGTGATTATTTGGTTAATGGGTTATATATTTTTCTCCCTCTCTTTCAACCTCCTTTCTGTATTGGCCGACTTTGGTGACTCACTAGTTCTCTCGCTGGAAAGAAGATGAATTTTGAACCAGTTCAGATACTGGCTGGTAACAGGTGAAAGTAAATAATGGTGAAGGCAAATGAACTTTCTTGATCGTCAGTGGAATTAATTTATGCCTGCCATACCTAGTCTCCATTTTTGTAGATATTTGTAAGTTGGCTGCATATCAATTTAAAGGAGTGATGTGTCATTTAGTAAATGGTATACAACTGGAAGTTCTTGTTTCTCTAAAAAAACTCTAAGGCTGAATTAAAAGATGGATCACTTTCAAAATTTTGTCAGATTTTAGTGGTCTTCAGAGAGGAGCAGAAAGAATAACAAAGGTAAGATAATTAGTTACCTGGGGACAGAGGCTATTAAAAATATTGAGGTAAAAATACACAATTTTGCCCAGATAGGAAGAAATTTGTGTTCTATAAGGAAGCCTGCTCTTATTCATTATTGTCATACAGAATTGTAATTTAGCCCTTGGTTGGCTCTGCCCTGTACAAGAACTTTTTAAAGAAATCACTGAATGAGTTTATTTACCTGGTAATAAAAATAACAAAGGTACTTGAAAATGGTGGAAACCTTGTGTCTGAATGAACTCTACAGCTTATAAAACAGTCAAGTATTTACTTATGAGAAAGCACTTAACAAACCAATATTGATATGCAGTGCCGTACCTGGTGTCATTTCTAACTCCTCATCCCTAATCCATCAGCATAACTCTTGTTACGTGGTTGTTGTTGTACTTACAGAGATAGTCTTGGTTTTGTTTAAACCAGTCTCTCCTTTCATATCTTGTTCTTCACAATTTATGATCTTCAATGTCTTATGACTGTCTGCATCCCATTTTAATAGTCACATCTTCATAATGAGGATGAGTATCTTAATTGTAGTAATTCTCACTGTCACTGCTGCAGTTGCTCAGAATTAATAAAGTGTCTCATATATACATACATATATATATATATATATATATATCTTTCAAAAACAGAAGGAAGTAGGGGTTCAAATAAATAGAAAGTAGGGAGTTCAAATATTTCCCCAAATTACTCATTTCATATTTCATTGTTTCAGAAGTATTATAATATGCAGTAAAACCTTGATTTGTGAGAATACTGTTATTTGCTCTGTTTATAATCCAAAACATTTGTATATCAAATGAGAGGGAGAGAAAGAGAGAGAGAGAGAATCAGTGGTGAACATGACCAAATAGAGAGAGAGAGAGAGAGACAGAGACAGAGACAGAGAGAGACAGAGAGAGACAGAGAGAGAGCACCTGTGGTGAACATGTAATATGATGCGATGTGTTTGGTGTGATGTACTACTCATTGCAAAACATCATTTATTTATTAAGTTAAAATTTCTTAGAAATGTTTTTTTATCTTGCAGAACACTCGTGGACCAAGTTACTCACTATCCAAGGTTTGACTGTGCAAAGTTTTCCTTTTATAGTGCTGGTTTATCTTTGTCTATTGAAGAAAAACTTTTGTGTTACAGTAACATCTGTCTGTTACATTTTTGCAAGAACCTTTTCTTCAGTTTATGTCTTGTACTATGAGTAACACTCTGAAATCTAAGGCTGAATTAAAAGATGGATTGCTTTCACTCTGAAGATAAAGTTACACAATGTATTAACTAGTGTTATTTTATTTTGTTATGAAATTTCATTTCATTTTTTCATAAAATAAAAAATAAAAATAATGAAAATCATTAGTTTAAATAATGAAATAGAGATTTTAAATGTGATAAAGAGGAAAACCAACCTACAAAGAGAGCAGAAAATATTCACAGGAGAAAAATAATAAGAGCATTGTGTGTCAATAAAGTCAAACAATGATTAAAAAACAAGAAACACTAAAAACATGTATATTGGTGAGAAGCAGATCCGTGTTCAATTGAAGAGACAAGAAAAGGTGAAGATAGATGTTACAATAGAAAGAAAAAATTTGGGCTACCAACAATGGTTTTTACTGTAGTGAAGTTTTCATGATTGTGTGTGAAATCAAAACCTATCAAATGATATACTTGAATATGTACAGAATGTTGTAATTCACTTATGCTTCTATAAAATAATTAAAATGTACAAAAAGTTAAAAGTATAGAAAATGTACAAAAAGTTAAAAGTGTAGAAAATGTCTTGAGTCAAGTAGTAAAGAGGGAACATTTTAAATGGATTTGGTTACATAGAAATGCATTATAATTTATTGAAATAATGGAACTAGAACTTATTTTTCAGAATGCTGATGTGTAAGGGAAAATTGAAATAAGGGTGATAGAAAGTCTTAAAAGTTCAGTGCAATAATTTGCCTCCATGAGCTTTGACCTGGAAACCTTTCCAAAGCAGTAAGTTGTGACAATGATCACATGACAGTTACGTGTGCATTCTCAGTGAGCAATCTCAAGAATTACTCCAAGGTTTTTACTTAAAGCACTAGAAATATGACATTTCTATTCCTTGAGGCAGGGAAGACTCCCTAATTATGGTTCTTTAAAGTTAGACTCACTCTTCACCCGTAGTTAGCAAATGTAACTGAAATGAGGATCATCTATGAGCTTTCAGCAAAATGCGTGGGATGATCTTCAAAAGCACAAGATTTATAATGTATTTTCAGCACATTGTTAGTAGCAAAATATTTCCAAATTATTCCAAAGCTCAGTCAGGAAAACCAGTAATGTATACTATTGTTTCTTTTACTTTCAAAAATTTCTGAGTCATTTAGTGAATCTTAGAAAATTCAGTTCTTATTGTTTGTCAGGAAGATAAACATTATTTTTTTAAAAAAAGTCCCAAGATTCTCAAATGCCGATGGGCCACATTTTACATAGGGAGGTAAATTTGTGGTGGATCTATTTTACAGTGAAGGTTAATCCAATATACTATGTAAAGCATTTGTGTTAGCTTTCTGTATTAAATGATCTTCAAAGTAAAATATTCAATTATTAATTAAGTTTGGCAAACAATCAGTTAAACAGGGTTAGAGAAATTTCTTTATTACAGGATTTTTCATTATTAATGCCTTCCTAAAGTTACTTTTATTCACGTCTCATTTTCATGGAACATATTAGGATTAGACGATTGCAAAACTTTATTATGCTGTATTAATACAGAGGTCACACTATCTACAAATAAATAATCTTAGTTATTTAAAAACTTACAACTGACTTGCCTGATCTTGAGTTCAGCAAATTCCATGGCATTTTCTACTCCTAATTTCTAATTAGTTAAGGATAATATTTATATGTGACTCTTTAATAACAAAGTTTATAGTGTATTTTTGTACGGTAATATTACAGTAACCAACTTTGATATTTAAGGTAAGAAAAAATGAATGGTTTATATTTGAGAATAAATGTTTTCTTTTACAAAAAAAGCTTACAATTGTATTGAAATATTTAACTGCTTTGTTTTCAGTTTACTAATCTGATTCATGATTTGACAATCCAAATTTAATTACAAATCCTAATAGGTTTTACAAAACAAATTAATCTTGCTTTTGGATTGTCTAGTGGCTATATTGCACATAGACATGGTTCTTTTGCTTGTGCTTTGAAAACAGTTGGAAAGTAAATGCTCTTTTTCTTCGTTCTCTTCTATAGCAATTTTATGTACTTTTAAATTATCTTTCTTTGCATTATTTCATAACCCATTGATGCAATATCCCCATTTTCCAGCATTCTGGGAAATACGTGTGTTATACTTTGTATCTAGATGTAGGTGAAGTGTTATGTAATCATAGGTGGGGCTTTGAGAGTTGATTTGATTGTGGTTGTGGCATAGCTAGCTTGCTGTTGGGAGGCAGGTTTTGGGCCCTGAACCAGGTCTCTGTGGGTGTGACCCGGAAGGGTTTATTTTGCTCCCAGTCTGCTCTCTTGGCTCTCTGCATCCTGTCTGCCATGAGGTGAGCAGCTATTTCTCCACCATGATTCTACCTTGTTATTTCTTCTTGAGAGCTGGCAGAACTTGGATTGAAACATGTGCCAAAATAAACCTCTCTTGCCCTAAATTGTGTGTGTGGGTGTATAGTGTCTCAATGACAAGAAGGTGAGTAATGCCATATAAAATATGTAAAGAATTATTTTTAAAATTTACGTGTAAGTTTATTACTAAAAGATTTGTGTACATTTTCTTATGCTTTAGAGAAATTTTAAATACATGGGAACTTTGAATTTACTACCAGGAAATTAATTACTTCTTAAGAAACCAGTAATGAAAAACATGCCAGGACTCACCATCCCACACATGAACAATAGCTAAAATTATGGTACTTTTAGTTTCTGCTACCTCATGAGGGCTTCAAAGTCTTCTCTGCACCCTACCATATTTTGTTCTAATCGTCTTTAAGCTTCTTCAATTGTACTTGTTATTCCTTGTTATGGTTTGTGTTGAGATGTACCCTCAGGTTGCATGCAGTCATAGGTGGGGCTGTTTTGGAGGTGGCAGGATCAGGAGTGTGTGATGCTGAGATTGACTCATGGTGCAATGCTAGGCTCAAAGGCACTAGGATTAAGGGTATGAGTCTTACTGCCCTAAGTAGTCTGAATAAGATATAAGGAATAGGTGCTGTTAAGGACCCTTGTTTTGTGCTACTTTGTGGGTGCCATTAACTGTTCTCCTTTATGATGCCTCTCTGCCAACCCACCTTGTCTTGGAGCTGGTCGAATGTGGACTAAAACCTCCATGTGAACTAAATGTGAGCTAAATAAACCTTTCCCCCTTCACAAAAATAAAATAAAATAAAGTGTCATCACTAGCTTTACTTCTGCAGTGAATACCACTGCTGTTTCTAATTTACTCAAGCAGGGCAGATTTCTGCAAGGCTGGGATACAAAAGAGACCCTCTCGTTTTTACCACACTGCTTGCTCTCAAACTTCCAAATTTTCATCAGATTCTTCACTGTCTCTGGATTCTGTCCTGTGCTCTGCCCATGCTCAGGAGCAGAAGAAATTCTGTACACAGCCACAGCCTTTAAAAAGCTTTTTTTTTTCTGAAATGGCTGCCATTTGAAAATTTCTCTCCCACTTTGTTGAACTAACTGCGTGAAGTGTATCTCCTAACTATGGAATCACAGTTTTCTATTCAATTGTTTGAGATCTGTGTGACTACAGAATAAGAGTTATTTAATTACTCTAACACACAATGTGATTTTTAAAATGTGAAATACGTAAAAATTAAAACGTGTAATGTAGGTATACAACCTAAAGATGTAAGCATTCAGTTATCCACTGCTTAGCTCAAGAAATAAAATATTGTAAGTCATGTTAACACTTTTCTCCCATACATCGAAGGAATATTAACTTGTATTTCGAATGAATCATTCCCTTGCTTTTCTTTGTGGTTTTGATATGTTTGTATATATCTTACAATGTATTGTTTTTTGTAATATTAAATAAATTGAGCCCTGCTGTATACATTCTCCTGTATTTTCTTCCACTTAGCATTACATTGATATGATTCACATAGTTTATTTTCATTGCTAATATTCCATTTCATGAATTTATATGTAGTACTAATATCTTTGATTACTTATTTTCTTCTCTCTGACACTCAGTAATCATCCTCATGCATGGTAAAGGTATGAGATGAATTCCTGGATCAGAAGGCATATGTGTATTTAGCTTTTATTTTATTTTATATTTTATTATTATTATTATTATTATTATTATTATTTGGCACCAGGGATCGAACTCACAACCTCGCGCCTGTCAGGCAGGCAAGTAAGCCACTGAGCCAAACTCCTGGCCCTAGTTTTTTGAGGCAGGGTTGCACTGTATAGCTCAGGCCTGTCTTGCTCTTCCTACCTCAGCCTCCTGAGTGCTGGGATTAAAGGCATACGCCACCACGCCTGGCTGGTATTTAGCTTTTAATTTCAGTCAATTTTCCTTTTGCTGGAACAAATCACCCAACACCCATAACTTAAGGAGGAGAGGTTTACTTGGATCACTGATAGAAAGATTCAGGCCATGGTCTACCGGCTTCAGGGCAAGAAACATCATGGTGGGCGGGCGTGACAGAGTAGACCTTTTTAGTGTAAGATTCCTGAGAGGCACAACAGAGAAACAGTGTCAGAGAAGAAGGGTGAGGGACCAGATATGAAGCCTAAGGTCACACGTCCACTGTCCATGACATACCTAGAAATGTGCTTTACTCCCAAGCCAATCAAGATGACAGTCCCGCGCAAGGCTGGCCTGAGCTACACAGTGCGACCCTGCCTCAAAAAACCAGGGCTGGGAGTTTGGCTCAGTGGCTTAAGCGCCTGCCCTGGCAGGCGCGAGGTTGTGAGTTCAATCCCCAGTACCGCAAAAAAAAAAAAAAAAAAAAAAAAAGATGACAGTCCTGCTTAATAGTTACAGGTCTCCTACATAGTCCCAATTTTCTTCCAAGTTGAACATTTGGAGGAAACATTTGTGACATTTTACTCTCTATCAACAGTTCACTGGAATTCTCATTATTTATATTTTTGCCAGTACTTGCTATGGTCAAAATAAAAAATTTTCTTAATCTGCTAGTTGGACATATATCATTGTGCTTTAAATTTATATTTGTTTGATAACAAACTAGGTGAAAAAAATCTCAAATTTTTGTTGAATATTTCATTTTTTTAGGTGAAAAAATGCAAATTTTTGTTGAACATATCATTTTCTTCTTTTGAAATCCTTCGTTCACTTTTCTGTTTTTTCTACTTTCTTGATTTTTAATGTCAAATTTATCCATCCTTTTTAAATGGCTCTTTTGTATTTTAAGATATTTAACTGTTCCATAAGTCTATGAAGCTATCTTATAATTTAAAAAAATTTTTGTCTTTTATTATTTTCTAAAGTACTATATACTATTTTCTAAACTTTTATAGCATTGCATTTTATTTATTTATTTATTTTAGTATTGCATTTTATAACCAGGCATTTAATTCTCCTGGAATTAGCTTTTTTTACAGTATAAGTAGTAGGGTTTCATTTTCAAAGTTTCCACACAGATAGCAATTTTCCAAGTATCAGGAGTTCAATTTTGCCCCCACTGACTTGTAATGACATATCATTTTCTCTCAAAGAAATCAAATCTCTATATGTTCATGTTTTATCCATAGTACCTCATTAGTGTCCCACTGGCCTACTTGTTTTGCTCCAGGTTAATTGCATGCTTTCGTGTTTGCCATAACTATAAGTATTATAGTAAGCAGAGAAATTCTTTCCACTCACATTTTCTTTCTGAGGAATATCTTGATTCCTTGTACATCTATTTAAATTTTAGAATTAACTTGTGGAGTTACACACACACACATGCACACACACACACATGCACACACCCATCCTATGGTAATTTTGATTAACATTACATTGAATCCATAAGTTGATATGGAAAGAGTTGATGATTTTATGAAACAGACTTCTAGTCAACAAACATGACTTACTATATAATATTGCCAGGCTGAAAAGGAGTCAAGTACATGGAAAACCACATGGCATATTTCTGAAGCAATCCTAGCTTCATGTCCTCCCAGCCCAGGGGCCAGGCATGTGTAAACAAACGTTCACATGACTCCTGCTTTTAACTGTACAGTCATTCTCAGACTTCAAGTCTTCCCAGATTTAGACACCTTGGAACAAAAAGCCATTCCTACTTTTTCTTTCTGAATTCTTGACCCATAGAATCCATCAGCAGAATGAAATAATTGTCATTTTAAACCTCCAAATTTGGTAGCCTACTTTATGTAACAATATTAAACAGTATAAGAGAATTGTTTAATTTTTCTCAAAAAAGTTTTAAAGTTTTTCAGTGAAAGTCTCATATATTTTATTAGATTAATTCCTATTTATTTGATACTAGATGTTATTGTAAATAGAATTTATTTGCATATGTACTGACAATGAAAAACAATTTTGTGTCAGTGTTGTAACAATTTACTAATTGAGTTGACTTTTAAAAATTTATTTTGAGACTTCCTCCAAGATGGCCGCCCAGATGACACCGTGACCGGGAGGCTCCCTGAATATACCATCAAAATGCC
>RJWM01013040.1:0-54848 GCA_004363535.1 Dasyprocta punctata | reverse complement strand
GCAGTCTGATGTTCTCCACTTGCTCTGGACTGAAGAGTGCTATAGAACAGAGAGCCAGAAGGGTATTCCATAAAGGGTCTTCTCTAGCTTGCTGGGTCACACTGGTTTCAATAGTTTCCTTCTCAACCTCCGCCACCTGAGTGTAACATCCTCATAATACAGTCTGTCTCAAGCCTCAACTATGATACACCAACTTCTATCATAGTTATTGATGTATACAAGGGCCCAGAAACTATTGCTAAATAAAGAGTAATGTTATTTAAATATCTGTCAGAGCTTTATACAAAGGAGTAAAAGCTGTTTTAGCCAGTAAAACAGCTATCCCAACCAACTTTAAAAATTTTGACCTGATCATAATTTGAAAATTTTTCTTTATTTCACTGAGAATACAGTGATAAGGTAAGTGGTAAATATCCAGGATCTCTCACTTCTGTTGTGATGTCAAACAAATGACCTAATTTCTCTGTGCCTGAATTTCTTCATCTATGTCTTTTATACCTCCTGGACAATGGCAGGCAAAATAATTATAACTCATAGTTGTAATACAGAGTTAACAAATCATATCTCATAAAGTAAAATAAAGCAATAGCAACATGATAAACTTTTTTCTCTTTTTTATAAATTGTGGCATATTCATAACACATACTTTGATCATATCAATCCCTCCTGTTACCCTACTTACTTTTCCCCTCCCTCTCATTCAATCTCTTTTCCCTGGTTTAATTGTTTCTCTTCTATTTTCGTATCATCTTCTTTGGCCTAAATTCTGCCTTTTAAGGAAAATATGCTATACTTGTCTTTCTGAGTCCTGGTTATTTTGCATAACATGAAGATCTCCAGTTCCATTTATTTTCCTGCATATAATGTGACTTAATTATTTGTTATGGCTAAATAATATAGCACTGTGTATGTACTATATTTTCTTTATCTATTCATATGCAGTGGGCAGCTAGACTCATTTCATAACTTGGCTATTGTGAACTGTGCCACCATAAACATGGGAATGTGGGTATCACTGTAGTATTAAATTTTAATTTCTTTAGGTGTACACTGAGGTGTGGCATAGCTGAATCATACAGTAACTCTATTTTTCATTTTTTGAGACATACTTTGATACTGATTTCTACAGTGACTGTGTTAATTAACATTTCCATTAACAGTGTGTAAGGGATCCTTTTTCCCACATTCTTATCGGTATTTATTTTGTTTATATTCTTCATGATAGCCATTTTGAATGGGCAGAGATAAAATTCAAATGTAATTCTGACTTGCATTTACCTGATGGCTAAAGGTACTGAATAATTTTCATGTAATTATTGACCATTTGAACTTCATTTGCTCATACATGTTCCTTTTGTGTTCTGTTTGAAATTCTTTATATATTCTATACATTAATCTTCTGTTGAAAAAGTAGTTGGCAAAGAGTTTCTCACACTTTTTAGGTTGTCTCTTCACTCTGTTGAATATTTCCTTTGCTGTGCTGAAGTTTTAAATTTGATGCAATTCCATTTGTTGATTTCTGCTATTATTTCCTGATGTCAGAGTCCTATTAAAGAAGTTGTCACCTGGGCATGGTGATGCATAACTATAATCCTGAACCCTGGGCGGCTGGGGCAGGAGGAGCACCAGCCTGCTCAGTTCAGTAATTTAGAAAGACCATGTGTCAAAATAAAAAACACAGGTCATGTATCTCAGTGGTAGAACACAGCTACATTCAATCCTGAGAACCATACCCATAATCACAAAATAACCCATAGCTTGTCCCTCCATCTTGAATGTTTCCCCTATGTTTTCTTCTTGCAGTTTCAAAATTTAAGGCTCTAAATTTAGAGGTTTGATCCATTTGGATTGGACTTCTGCCCAGGTTAGACAGGGATCCAGTTTTAAACTTCTATTTGTAAATACCCAATTTTCCCAGCACCATTTGGTAAAGAGGTCATCTTCTTTTTGTTACACTCTTGATTAATCTGCATTCTTCTTTCTGTGTTGGTCACTCATTTGATTGAGGATTCTGCCACTGAAAATGTTGTTATATTTGTCCTTGATTTGATCAAAATGATCTGAGTAAATGGCTCAAATGAAATTACCACAAAAGAATTAAGTACATAATTAAGAATGTGAGACTTTTAGGACAGTAGAAACTTGAGTTCAAAGTTCAACCTGAAGTTGAATAAAGTTGAGTAACTTCATAGAGCCAATGAGGATGATTGAATAAATTAGCATCTACAGTGCTGAGCATTTTGCTTGACACATAGTAGGCACTGTATTTTTCTCCCTGTAAAAGTCATAAAGTAAAACTTATCTTTTACTATATTTTGTAGGTAGATGAAACAACTTTGAATATTAATTATTCTCTATCACAGTAGGCAGATCCTGGAACCTTTATATAAAAATGAAGACTCTATGGAACAAAAAGAGTTATGTTCCTCACTAACACTGGTGTCCTTGTGGCTAGAAAGACATATTTTTCTTAAATTGTTGGAGCTTGTCGCTTGGCTAGATACATTCTATTTATGGTGATTTTCTCTAAAGCTCATGATTAATGTGGGCTTTTAAAAATTGTTTTTCTTCGTGTTATGTAAATAGGGTTTCTCTTTAGTATGGCTGAATGCTGGTTTTAATTAAATTTAGGAAGGAAGAGGAGGAGGGTGGGTGGGTAGCCTGACAAAGTTGAAGAGCATCAGTGAAAATCACATTTGTGTTAGGAGCATGACATTTGAAAATAGAACAAGTAATATGAAACAAAGGACTTATCCAAATGGGAAAATAATGCATATGCTTAAACTATTGTATGTTCTCATATTGGCTAAAACTGGATTCTTGTTTTGAAAAGTGGAGTTTTTGTCTTTTTAGTCATTGATGCTATTTTATACATAGCACCCCAAGAACCACTTTTCCTTTTGCTTTATTTTCCACCAGAAAAAGTCATTATATTGTGAAAGCAAATCTTAGTGTTTAATTAATCATATGTTTATTTATGCTATTTGGGGTATAACATAATTGAAACTTGGAACAAGGCTAAGCTGTACTGGGCTGAGGCTAATAATGATGTGATGACGAAACTATATTACTCTTGGCTACAATTTACCTTTAGTCAGCACACTTTTTTCTTATAAGAAGTACAAATTAGAGACATAAACAAGATTACTTACAAAAAATTTTCAAGTATTTCAACAACTGACCTTTACTCAGAACAGTTATGCTAATTATAAAATAGTTTAATCTGTTCCTTAGATCCTTATGAGACTTGAGTTGGCAGTAGCATGGATGGATAAACGCTGAGACAAAGTTAAATTATTGGGCAACTTCGAAAGTTGTGAACCAATATTTCTTCAAAATATTTCCTTATCTAGGTTTTTTAATGGTTTCACCTGACCTTTGCCTCCACTAGTTCAAATAAGCAAATTTGGTCTGCATTCCTAAATCATCCTGAATGGTCTCACTTCCAGCTTCCAATCCATGGTGTCTCTCTGGCAGTTCATATTCTTGTAAGCTGCTTCTCACCTGGGGCAGTATGTAAGCTCACTAAGAAGGCTGGCTAACTCCATCCTGAAATACGATCAGGGATTAAAATGTATGTTTTTTAATAGAAAGGAAAATTCTCCATTTAAGGCAGTCATGCTTTTTGTGGGGAGGTCAAAGACTGAATAGATTATAGAGTGAGGGGGAAGAAGAAGAGAGGAGAAAGATTTATGTGTTCTGTGGTATTTGAAACCAACTCACAATTGGCCCCCAGAGTCTGGAGATTTACATTTTATGTAGTTTGATAAAATGGATGTGAATTATTAAAGTAATCCTTAAAAGTGCCTCTTCTGAGTTTTGGTGGTCAATAGAACCCTTGATTAATTTTAAAAAGAAAAGGAAAACAATATTTCAAAAGATTAATTTTCTTCAAGGAAATAACCATTTGTATGACAGTTAGATAGTGGTCAAATGCACAAAATTCATTCTGTGAATTTATGAAGCTTTGTGAATTTGGGCAAGTGACTTAACTTCTGCATACTTCAGCATTATAATGAGGATAATAATTAAAAAAGGAATTACACCTATACATCCGAGTACAAGAATTCACTACCATGCTTTTGTTAGAAAAGAAAGGGAGAGAAAATAATTTGCATTTCAAGAATTACAACATCTGCCATTGAATTTAGTAGATACTTTCTAAGGTAAGTAGAAAGAAATATTCCCCTCCCTCATTTTTGAGAGTCACATGTGATGTTAACATCTCAACAAACCTAGTACGTTCTGTTCTATACAGTGAGTGCATGCTTTTGTATCATAGGACCCTAAATGTATATGCTGCTATCATATCTGGAACTCCGCCTACTAGCAAAGAAGATGAAACTGGCTGGGTTACACTTCTGGAGAGATGGTATGTCTGCCACCATCAAAGGGCTACCACTTGGTAGGGACTGGTGAGAGGGAGAAAAGGAGAGTTACTGTTTAATAATTACAGTGCTTCTGTTGGAATAGTGAAAAATTTCTAGAGACAGATAATGGTGATGCCTAAACAACACTGGGAATGTCTTTACTGCCACTGAATTGTGTATTTGAAATCAATTAAATTAAATGGGGCTGGATGGTGCATACCTGTAGTCAGAGCACTATGGGAGGCAGAGGCAAAAATTGGCAAGTTGGAGCCAATGTTGTAAAAATAAGAAATAGCAAAAGTCTGGAGATATTATCTCAGTGTAGAGGCTCTGGGTTTAATCCCAAGTACTTCCCCATAAAAAAGAAAAGCAGAAAAAATTGATTAAGTTAGTAAATTCTGTTGCGTGCATTTTACCACATGAATAACAGAACCAACTAGAAAGGTTCAGTGAGAAAATAATGGATGACAAGCACTGAGCACCAAGTTATGAGCAAAAGAAAATTAACTACTATTACATGAACTATTTGGTTACTACTTATATATCAGACCTATGTTCTTGATTCAGTCTAACTCATACACAAGTAGGGATGGTTATGATAACTCTTTATTCCTCTGGGCATACTTCATCACATGAACCATGGTATTCCTCTTTAGATTCTGTTAGTCGTTTGTCCTCTACCCCTCCTGTTGCCCATTTTTCCTGTGTACCTGTGTGGATCCAACTTAGGCAAACTTTGAGGGTTTTTATTTCTGTATCTGTTACTATTCAGAGTTGTCCATTTCTTTGAATGTCTTCCTTTATTGTTCAAGTCATTTTGGGTTCTTCTCATCACCTCTACTTTTTTCCCCCAGTGTAATTTTCTGCATGATCAGCCTCAGTCCCCAGTCCTCTGGGCACTCATCGGTGACCTGGTGACACGGATGAACTGCCCTCAGGTTCCATCCCAGACCTGTTTCAAAGGGATCAGACATCATGTCCAGAATAGGGATCCAGGAACTTCTGGAACAGCTTCTGAGAACTATTCAAACCAATGCTTTAGCAGGGACACAGCCCTGTGTGTGGATGGAAGGAATAAAACAGTGGCAGTTGAGAGCCTGTTATGGGCAAGAATGCTAAACATAGACAAGAGAATCAAACTTAGAAGTAGTTGGATAAAGGTGGCATCAGGTGCTGAGAACACAGACACTAACTTGAGTCCAGGGAAAGAAATAAAGTTCAGCATAGACAACTCTGATATGGAACACAGGTTAGTTCCTCCTCTGACAATAGCCAGTTATTTGAAGTTCCAAACCAATTCTCTCCTCTGTTAATCATCTCACCAGAAATGATTGTGATCAAATATAAAAGAGGATTGAGAATTATAGAAAGACAGGAATGAGAGAGATTATGAAAATCATCTGTTTTATTTTCAGGCAAATTATGGTCCAGGAAAGGAAAATGCTGTGCTCCTGCTCACCAGCTGTTCAGTAGTGAGATCTGGATTTAGACTCAAATTTCACTATTTTTAGTAATCCCCAAGTCCTTCTTGGTCTTCTCTGGATGAGGGTCATGGTGATAGAGGTGTGTGGAACCATACTGGATATGGCACCCTATGCAGTGTAGCAGGTAATAAATGTTTCCTCATGGTGGTAATGATGAAGATGATGATGATTATGACCATAGAGAAAACTCCATTTAGATGAAATTAAATGATACTGCCTGGATGAGAGGGAAAAAATGCCATGCTATTTAATGACTGACATGCAAAATGAATTTGGTATTGAAAATCCAGGACTTATCAGGCCAGAAAACTACATTCTCTCATTATATAGCCCTTAATAACCCACTATTACTAATATAAAGGGAAAGATATACATATAAACACATGTTCCTTAATGTTTGACTGAAAGAAAGAAAACCGGTACATCAGCTTGAGGGGTTAACAACAGACGTTGTTTCTGAAAGAATATCAAATTTGCTGTTTTCCAGCTGGAAAATGACAACTGAAGTAAAGGGTAGAGGATGATTTGACTATACTTTTTAAAAACACAGGGAGAGTATGTTAGAAAAACAGGTGGACTTGGCTTGCTCTAAGGATTGCTAGAGGGGACCTAGAAGAAGGAATAGATTTATTTGGAAGTATGACTTCTGCTTTCTTTGAGGAAAGGTGTCTGTACAAAAACTATTCAATTCTTAGTTCGATGGCATTCATCTCTATGACAAAATGATCCTAGATAAAAATAATAGCTGTCAGGTCAACCAAAATGACAAAGTCTTCTGCACTTCACTCCTAAGAGTTCTTCTCAGAGCTTTTCTCAGAATTTATTTATTCTTGTTTGTTCTTCAATCTTTAAGCTACCTGGTTTCTGATCTGAAAACAAATTAAAAACAGTACAGCATAAAGTACAAAACAGGCTATTTACTGAAAGACATATTCCTTATGACCACAGCAAGAGATGCTCAATAACTTAAAAATAAGGAGAATAAAAGAGATCTATAAAACAAACAAATCAAAGATACTTAGAATGAGACAGAACATTGTGACATGTTGCCATTTAGTGTAAGAGTATTTCTGTCCACTGCACCCCTTGAGGTATTGTTGATTTCTATCATAGCCAAAGGAACTTTAAGTCACTCATGTAATCTGAGGATTTAGAGTGTTAGACTAGATAGTCTTAAAGACCTCTCCTTTAAAAAGAAGAAACAGATTTTGTCACCATCTTTAAATCAAAGATCATACTCAGAAAAGCTGAAAAAAAAAAGTATCTTCTCCCCCCAAATAACAATGATAGTTGAAACATCGCTCTCTTTTATCTGGAAAACTATCTTCCCAAGAACTTTCTTACATGCTGCTGTCACGCAGAGGTGGTCTTGCTTTGGGGTGGCCAGAATCAGAGTACTGTGTCTATTAGGTTTTAGTGAATGACCCTGGGCAAGATACCACCCATGGCTAATCTCCCCTTTCTTCATTTACAAGTTAAGGATTATTATACCTATCACAAAAGACTGATCAATGTATTAACAGTTTGAATCGATGTCTATCTAGTGTTCAACTTTGTGGCTAAAATGAAAGAAGTAATAATATTTCTTATTACTATTGTATTCCTGGCAATAATAATAGCACATTGCTTTCCCCCTCTACTTTTGATTCTATGCACAGTGCAAAGGTAAGGGATGAGGCTGTAGACAGTAAGACTCGTGACACTGGCTGAAGCTAATAGAAACAAAGATAAAACAGAGTGAGGCTCATCTTCATATCACGATAGCACCACCAGTAAAGCTGTATTGGGCTCCCATCCAAAATACTTACTGTTCCTTTCTCTCAAGGCAAAATATGTATTGGTTCAAATTTTTCCTTTTATATGGTAATTTTACAAATTTCATCTTATTTGGCCTTTACAATAACCTTGTAAGAATAGTACTTTTTGGCTCCATTTCACAGAAGAAAAATGAACTATTTAAGATTTAAATAACTTGCCTATTCTCACTGGTTTTTCAAAAGAAATGGACTCCTGATTTACCCTGCTAGTCTAGTGGCATCTTCCTTTGTTAATGCTGCCCCCATGCCATGGAGGCTTTGGCAGTTTGCTGTGGAGTTTCTAATGATTTGGGAAAGGAGTGTTCTCAGGAGCCTGAGAGTTTGTTGTTGCTTCAGAGAATATAGGAAATGTGAAGCTATGCAAAACTGATGCTAATTCATGAAAATATTGAAACAAGCTGTATTTTGCTCAATAAACCCTTTGGTTACAGTTACATTGGTATTACAGAGAAAATTCTGTTCTCAAACACCTTTAAATACACATGGGAATGTAACTTTCATATAAAACTTTAACTACCAGTAACAAGTTAGACTTGTTTAGGTTAAACGAGTCTACAGGGATCTACATTGGTGCAGGGCCTCACCATGTGAAATATATTGACTTGGCTGATATGGAGTTAGAGACAACAAAATAAAATCTTTTAACAAAAACAATTCATGTATTCATTTTACATGTTTTTATATTTTATCAAGTAATACTTGATTACAATTAAAAAGAGAGGAAGGAAGAAAGGAAAAAAAAGAAATTAATATTTTTAAGCTTCTATACAGGAACAAAGAATTCATTAGGCATTATTATATGCTAACACATTTAATCCTAAAAATTATCTGTTTTTAATGGAAAAAAGGTAAAACAAAATTTCATGATGACAGGAGAATTACGATAGTTAACACATGGCATATTATTATCTTTAAAATAGATACTCAGAGCACAACATATAGGCACAAAATATTCTCCAGTCAATATTAACATAAACCTTCATTTTCTAAGAACCAAGATATTAATAGAATAACTAACTTGCAGTTTTGCTCCCTTTTCCCTTCCTTCCTTTCCCCTCTCCCTTGTCTTAGTTCCTTTATCCTGTTAAACAATTTTTCCCTTTTCACAATATCTAATGTACATTTTATACCTTATTTAATCTTTTGATTTCTCACACCAAGGAGACAGTATGATGTTAACACAAGTGAGTCTGATTCATTTCACTTATCCATATGGTCTCAAGTAGCATACATTTACCTATAAAAGTCTCAAGTTCATTCTTCTTTATGGTTGATTAGTACTCCATTGTGTAAATATAATATATCCTTTATCCATTCCTAAGTTGACGGGCATTTGGGTTGTTTGCACGGTTTGTCTATTACAAATTGTGCTACTATGAAGATGGGTGCACACATATCACTGTGCTGTGATGATTTTAATTTTTCTGGGAAGATTCCCAGAAAGGGAATAGCAGGGTCAATGGAAGTTTTAATCTTAGCTTTTTTGAAGAATCTGTATCCTGATTTCCAAAAAGGTTGCACCAGTGTACACTCCCACCAACAGCAGAAAATGGTTCCTTTTCCCCCACAGCCATGCCAGCATTTGTTATTAGTTGATTTATTTTTTTTATTTTAAACAAAAGGAAAATAAGAAATCAAAACAAAACAATTTCACAACCAGCCAATAAGACAGTTTGATGATAGCCATTTTTTATGTGGTGAGATGAAACCTCATTGCTGTTTTAATTTGCATCTCTCAAATGACCAATGATGTTGAACATTTTTTCATGTATTTGTTTACCATTTGTATTTCTTCATCTTAGGAATGTGTACTTCTCTCAGATTCCCATTTTTGAATTGGGTTTTTGAATTTGGGGGGGGGTCTGAGTTTTTCAATTCTTTGTATGTTTTAGATAGAAGTCCTTTGTCTAATTGGCTAAAATTTTTCCCAATATGTAGGTTGTCTTTTAACTCTGTTAGTGATTTCTTTTAATGTGCAAAACTTCTTATTAAGAGGAGATCCCAGTTGTTGATTCTTTGAGGATTTCATGTGTATTTTGGGTTTGGTTCATGAACTCTCTGCCTGCACCTATGTCTTCAAGATTTTTACCTACTTTGTCTTCCAGTATATTTAGTGTTCCTGTTTTAATATTTAGATCTTTGATCCATTTGACTTTAGTTTATGCATGGTGATACACATGGGTCGAGTTTCAGTCTTCAGCAGGTGGAGAGCCAGTTTTTCCAACACCATTATTAAAGAGGCTATCTGTCTTCCAGTGAACATAGTTGGCCCCTTTTTCAAAGGTAAGATGGCTGAGTGTGTTTGTAGTTGTGTCTGCACCTTCTAATCTGTTCCACTGGTCCTCAGGTCTGTTTGTTTTGCAGTACCATGCTGATTTGATCACAGTAGCTTTGTAGTATAGTTTCAAATCAAATTAGGGATTGTGATGCCTCCTACCTTGCCTTTTTGCCCAGGATTGCCTTTGCTGTCCTAGGTCTCTTCTGCTTCCAAATGAATTTTAAGAATGTTTTCTTTAGATCTGTGAGGTATGTTAATGGTGTTTTGATCTGGATTGCATTAAATTTGTATACCAATTTGGGGAGTATGGTCACTTTCACAATATTGATTCTTCCTACTCATGAGCAAGGGATATCTTTCCATTTTCTGATATCCTCTTTGACCTCCTTTTTCAGAGTACTGTGATTTTCAATGTATAGTTCTTTTGCTTCCTTTGTTAGATCGATCCCTAAGTATTTCACTTTTTAGATGCTTTTGTTCCCCTAATTTTTCTCTCAGTGAGTTTGTTGTTTGTATACAGGAATGCTTTTGCTCTTTAACTGCTGACTTTGTACTCAGTTATTCCACTGAATTATTGTTGGAATTTTGATTCAAGAAGTCTTTTGGTGATGTTTTTGGTATCTTCTAAGTAAAGTATCATGTCACCTATGAATAATGATAATTTAACTTCTTCCTTTTCTATCCTTAATCCTTTTATTTCTGTGTTGTATAATTGCTCTGGCTAACATATCCAGAACTATATTAAATAGGAGTGGTGATAGTGGAACCCTTGTGTTCTACCTGATTTTAGAATGAAAGCTTTCAGTTTTTGCCCACTTAGTATGATGTTGGTTGTTGGTTTGTCATAGATGGCTTTTATCTGATTAAGATAAGGACAATCTATTCCAATTTTCTGTAGGGCTTTTATCATGAATTGATGTTGAACTTTGTCAAAAGCTTCTTCTGCATCTATTGAAATGATAATATCATTTTGTACTTGGTTCTGTTAATATTTATTGATTTACATATGTTGAACTGTCCCTGCACCCTTGGGATGAATCCCAGTTGGTTATGGTGAATAATCTTGATGATTTGCTCCATTCTGTTTGTTAGTATCTTGTTGAAGATTTTTGCACCTATGTTCATTAGGATTATTGGCCTGTAGTTCTCTTTTTGGTTGGGTCTTTCTCTGTTTTTGGCATCAGAGTAATAATTGCTTCCAATAATGAGTTAGGGAGTATTGCTTCTCTTTCAATTACATTGAAGTGTTGAGGAGTATTGGCATTAAAAATTCTATAAATTTACTATAGAATTCAGCAGTAAACCCATCAGGACATGGTCTTTTCTTTGATGCTAAGCTTTTTTTTTATTACATTTTTAATTTCATTAACTAATATTGGGTTATTCACAATTTTTATGTCTTCTTGATTCACCTTCAATAATTCATGCATATCCAGGAATCTGTCCTTTTTTTTCTGTGTTTTCCATCCTATGAGAGTAAAGATTTTTGAAATAGGCATTGATGATCTGCTGAGTTTCCACAGGATTGGTAATGATTCTCCCTTTTCATTCTTTAATGCATGAATCTGAGTCTTTTCTCTGCTTTTTCATAAGGTTGGCTAAGATTTTATCAATTTTATTTGTTCATTTGAAGAATGAACTGTTTAGTTCTCTAATTCATTGTATTATTTTCTTAGTTTCAATTGTGTTAATTTCTGCTCATATTTTTAAAATTTTTTCCCTTGTGTAGTCATTGGTCTAGACTTTTTTTCTAGAAGCATGAGGTGTAACATTGGGTTGATTATTTGTACTCGTTCTGTTTTCCTGATGTGAGAATTCACCACTATAATTTTTTCTCTTAGGACTGGTTTCATTGTGTCCCACAAGTTCCTGTATGTTGTATCTGCATTTTTGTTTGATCATAGATATTGTTTAATTTCTTCTTTAATTTCATGTATGACCATTGATGGTTTTGGAAGGTGTTATTTAATTTGCATGTGTTTATAGACTTTTTGCAGTTTCTTTTGCCATTAATTTCCAATTTCATTGCACTATGATCATAATATTCACAGAATAATTTCAGTTCACAGAATAATTTCAGTTCCTTTGTGTTTACTTAAGCATGTTCTGTGGGCTAGTATATGGTCTACTTTAGAGAGTGTTTCATGTGCAGTTGAAAAAAAATGTGTATTCAGATGTCATTGGGTAGAACACTCTGAAAATATCTAAGTCCATTTGTTCACAGGTTTGGTCCAGTTCTGATATTTCTTTGCTGATTTTTTCTCTAGTTGATCTATTTCTTTGTGACAATGGGGTATGAACTTTCCTCATTACAATTTTTTTTTGCTTATTTCATTTTTTTCTGTCCATTGATATTTTTCTTATATAGTTGGGAGTTCCTATATTTGGTGCATATATCTTTACAATTTTATCTCTTCCTCTTGAAGTTGTCCCCTAAAAAGTATGTAGTGACCATCTTTATCTCTTTTGATCATTCTTGAAGTTCACATTGTCTGCAAACAGAATAGCTACCCCTGTGTTTTTCCCCACTTTCGGTTCTTGTTGTGTGGAGTATTGCTTTCCATCCTTTGACTTTCAGTCTAACATTTTTAGTTAAATGTGTTTCTTGTATACAGCATATTGTTGGCTCTTGTTTCTTTCTTTTTTTTTTTTTTTGCGACACTGGGGGGGCTCTTGTTTCTTATTCCATTCTGCCAATCTATTTCTTTTGATAGGTGAATTGAGACAATTTATATTGATGGTTATGACTGATATGACTGGCTTATCTTTGTCATGTTATTTTCCAGCTTTTGGTTCCCTACTTTTCCTCTCTGTTTAATGGCTTGCCCTAACTGGCAGTTTCTTTGTGTTATTGATCTTGGAATTATGGTCATTTTTATCTCTTCCTAGAATATATTTCAGTACTCTTTGTAGGATCAGTTTGATGGTGATGAATTTCAGTTGCTCTTTGTTATGGAAGTATCTTGTTTCTCCATTAATTTTGGAAGATAGTCCTGCAGGGTACATCAGTCTGGGTTGGAAGCTGTTTTCTTTTCAGAACATGAAATTCTTCACTCTAAGCTCTTCTTGACTTGAGGGTTAGTGTTGAGAAGTCTGTTGTGATTCTGATGGATTTTCCTATATAGGTGATCTGTTTGTTTTCTCTAATAGCTTTTAACATTCTGTAGTTCTGCTGGATTTCTGGGATCTTGATTATTAGAAGTCTGGCTATAGTTTTATTTTGGTCATGGCTAATTGGAGTTCTGTATGCTTCACCTATCTGTATGTCGGATCCTGTTCCAATGCTTGGGAGATTTTCTGCTATTATTTCTGCAAATAATCTTTTTACATCATATGTGGCGACTCCTGCTTTTACCTTGTCACTTGTTTATCTTGCATTTTTCTTTGCATCATCTTGCAGATATTGAATTGTTATTTCCTGATCCCTTATTATTTTTAAGAGATGTTTCCTTTCATGATCACTAGTCACAATCCTGCCTTTGAGGTCTGAAAGTCTATCTTTAGTTTTGCTCAAGCAGTTTTGTCAGCTTTGAATGGAATTTTTAATTTCCTGGATATCTGTTTGAATCCATTTCATGCATTCTGTTTCTTTCCTATATTGATCTTTCATGGTTTCCTTCATTTTCCTATCATTCCTTGTATTTTTATCTATCTCTAGTCTAGATTTGCCTAGTATTCTCTTTATGATTGTTGTCATGTATATATATATTTTTTTACCTGAGAGGTTATCTCTGATCTGGTCTCCACTATAGACTCATGGATTTGTTTCTTTACTTCGGTTGCTATCATTTCAGAAACTTCAGGCATGTGTCTTCCATTTTCTTCTCTATCAGTGACTCCTGAACTTACTCTGGGTGGGCTGGAGGTCTAAGATTGCATTTTGCTTCTGAATGTTGTCATTTTCTATTTCAAAAATTTTTATTTTATTTTCTGTGTCGATCCATATTAATTTCTATAGTAAGTAGCTATATCACCTGTATCAAGTCCTCTCTAGGAAAAGCCTGTTTTTCAGGGATGTCTTCTGTATGTAAGAGGTTCTTGGTTTTTGGCTGTCTCAAGATCCTACCCTCTCACTTAATTAAGAGTGAGATATTGGTATCTCTTTGACTCAGCCCCCAGTTCTTCAGTGCTGGACTCTGGTGAGGTTATTACTTGAGAGCTTCCCCGTATTGAAACAGAAGGGAGAACAGATGATTACAATGAACATGACAACCTAGCTAAAGTAGTAGAATTAGCAATAATACTAGCATCAAGCACAGACTGCAAGCTGACTAACTGTGGTAACCACTAATTTTGGACCTTAAACTATATGAGCAAAAATCTACAATTATGTAACAGAACTGATCATAAGTTGGGAGCTTGCATGCCAAGTGTTTCCCCTTAGTAGAGTGGTTTTACTCTGTGTTAGGGAAATTTAAGAAATATAGTGGATAAAATAAAGATAACTGAAAAGAAAGTGGAACCAATGCTGGAGGCAAGCTCTAGGGAACTAGAGAAGATGGTAGAAGAGAAAGAATGAAGGACTAAGCAAAGGATTATCTGAATGTTTTCTCTGGGTTTGGAATATGGGATTAGTTTTCTGTGGCTGAAAGAGAAAAGAGAAAAAGAGATAAGAAAAAAGAAAACAGAAAAAAATTAAAGACTAAGGGAAAAAAAGAAAGAAGAAAACAAGAGAAAAGGAGGGTGGCTCCACCCACCTCCCTCTGTTCCGTGTGTCTTTGTCTTCAAGCACAACAATGGTTTACCTAACTTACTACCTGTTTTCTCATATTGTTATAGTTGCTTCAAACTTTTCCATGCCGCTAGTCCCACCTTTTCATTTTATGTGCCCTAGTCGGGACCCTACTAATGTTGCTTGCATTACTTCTGGTCTCTGGACCTTTCCACATGGTTTACCTCAATCTTGGCAGCAGGGAGGGTAGGGGCCATTCTTTATGCCTTCCTGCATATTTCACCAGGATATCAGCATCTGTAAAGGGAAAGGTCATGCTCTAGGCTTTCTCACATTCTTTGCCTTAAAAATTTTCTTTTGCATTAGATATTTTTCTTCTCATTCTAAAGGGTGATTTTTCAAGAATGTGTACAATAAATATCCTAGAAAGTATTTATCATAGTATGTGAAGGGTTTATAATCAGATGGAATAGTTTCCCACAATTATGTTTTGTTTGGCCTGCAATGTGATTTTAGAATTTTGAGCCAATTTCCACCTTAAAGGAAAATCAGAAACCAACAACCTTGGGTCTACCTCTAGAAAGGTAAGAACTGTTGATAACCAAATAGCAAGTGCTCTTACAATAGCCTATGGCATCTTCTCTGCTATGGTCACTCTCTAGTGTATTCCATTTGGTGACGTTTCTTCCTAGATCCCTGCTGACATTTAAATGGAGATCCTTCAAATGATGAAAACCTTCAGTGTATCCTGTTATCTAAGATGTTGATTATATTGATTTGCTGAGGTGGAGGTTACCTGAATACAGCTGTAATAGTTTAAATCTTAAATGTCCCCTCAAAAACCAATGTACTATAAAGGCTTGGTTACCAACTCGTGGTGCTATTGGGAACCTTTAGAATCTGGGTCCTGGTGAGAGGAAGTTAAATCGTGTGCCTTAAAGGAGATACCTGGACCTCGGCTCTTTCCTCTTGCTCTTTGCTTCACAGTCACAATGAGGTGAACAGATCCTTTCTGATGCAACACAAAATAAGTTCAATGTATAGAGTTTTATGGAAAACTAGAAGGAAGATATAAAAATAATGCTGAAGGGTTAGTTTGTTCACATAATTTTTTCTGTAAGTTGGAGGTAAATTTGTGTCCAACTTTCATAACTGCAAGACCAAAAGGAAAACATACATTTAAAAAATCTTTTAGTATTAACTTGTTACTCTAGGATTTATTTCCCTGAAATTATTTTTGTTCCCCTTGTATATATTTTTGCAATTTTTATTTTAAAGAGAATACAACCAAGCAAAATAAGACAGAACAAAGCCAATCAAAACAAAACAGTGTAAGTGACACAAGACTTCAAAACAAGATAATAGGAAATTAACAATGGCCACCATAACGCCTCTTGTTGTGTTCAAAATAGCCGCCCACATCTTGAGACATAGTAAAAATCAAACAAAACAGAACATAATAGAACCAATAAAACCAAAACAATGAACACAATAAAGGACTTCCAAACAAGATATTAATAAATCCAAAATAGTTACCATGATATATCTTGTTATCTTTGAAATAGCTGCCCATGCCATGAGATATAATAAAATCAAACAAGACAAAACAGAATAAAACCCACCTCAAGAAAACAATGAAAATGATACAGGACTTCAAAGCAAGATGATAGGGAATTAACAGTGGTTATCATCTTCAAAAGGAGATCCCCCATAGATGCTATATTGTGTACTGTTATCCTCTGAATAGATAGATGATCAGACTACCACTTAGGCCTGAAAAGTCAGTGAAACACTAAACACTACAAGCATTAAGTTGTATTTTACCTCAAAAACTATCATCGCAGCCTGTGTTTCTCTGGATCAGCTGGTCACTTACTGGTGGCCGGGGGGACCTTGGCTCTCCTTGTCTTCCAGCCCTTGTGCCAGAAGGGGCAGGCATCTGGTTTTTACCCCAATGGACCATGCATGGTACCAACTTGCAGGGAGGGCTTCGCTTTCTGTTAGCTTCTTGTTCTCCTCCCCCATAGTCCATGAATGGCACCAGTTCATGGGAAAGGGCTCATGTCTGGTTTTCCCCCCAGCAGCCCACACTTGGTGCCAATGCACAGGGTGGGCTTGGCTTCTTGTTGGCTTCATGTTCTCCTCTCCTGCAGTCTGCACATGACACCTACTTACAGGAAAGCACTGGTGTCTGATTCTCCCCACAGTGTATTGTTATCCTCTGAATAGATAACAATAACACTAGTGTAGGCTTGCAGGGAGGGCTCCCCATGTATATTTATTGTACCATTTTTATGTACAAATGAGATTGCTTCAGACTGTTTCCCCGGGAATCATGTAAAAAAATCGTACTGCTTCTTGGATGTATTTCACAGCACAGCACCTAAATTATTTACTTATTTTAAAGAGACCGTTTACATTAATTTTACTTAAAATTGTATACTGTCTTATTTCTCAGTTATATGGAGAATAATAATAATCATTGAATAAATATTCACTATGAACCAACAGTAAGCACTTTTTATGTATTATTTATCTTCAAAATGTTTCTATGATATGTATACTTCTACCTTTCCTTATCTATAAAGCGAAGCTTACAGAAGTTAAATGACTCTAATAAGAAAAATGATTTTTTCTGTCTCTTACTTATTATTGTCATCTTTCTGTTGGAGGATTTGCTGGATAGATAGAGATGGTAGTATCTGTTTCACCCACCTTATAAAGTAGTAAAAATAAAACATAATAACTTGCATTATCACATGATATGACCTATAAAAGTAAAGGAATATATAGAGTTAAGGGCTTTGGATGGAAATGAAGTGTGATGTCCATAAACAAAGGCCTCTGATAATAGGTGGGATGTTTTAGATATCTGGAAGAATGTAGAACAAGGAGCTAAACTGATCGTTTAGTACTTATGAATGATGGAGCCAGTCACTGAAATAGCAATAAAAACACTACTTTAGAACAGAAGTTCACACAGTCTTTCAGTAAAGGGCAAGAAAAATAGAGAAGATACTAGATTTTGTGGGCCAAACAGTCTCTGTCACAACTACTATTCAACTCTATGTAGAATGAATACAGCCACAGATGAAATGTAATGAAAGAGTGTGGCTGTGTTCCAGCAAAACTCTAGAGAACAATTCACTGCCATTCATGAGAAGGAGTCAAGGCTCTTTGCATTCATTGTCTTACCCACAGTTTTCTACCGGTCTCTCTGGTCCTTCAGCTTTTTAATCTAGATTTACTAGTCTGTAAAGCCTTTTCAAACATGTCTTATTCCATTTTCACATTAATTCACTTTATTGAGGAAAAACTGATGCTGGAACCCTTAAAAGCCCTTGCACAAGATCACTGAGCCATTAATTGGGAAACACTGATGGGGATTTCAGGCTGTGATTTCACAGGCTCTCCTTCTGCACTACTGACTTTTCTATCTGCACAGATCTACTAACATGAAAAATGACTGCTATTGCCTTGGGTGATTTCCCTTACAGGTCCATTTTATTACTCATACCTTGAATATGTTGTTCATTCATTCATTCAATCAATCAATATTTTTTAGAAGTTATTTTACACCAGAAATGGTATTAGAAACTAATGAAAGAGAAACCAAATATTTATGCAATCCCATCTCTCAGAAAGGTGGTAAAGGAGAAGTATACCTCAAGTAAGATAATGAATATTAGATTTATACAGTTAAACTAAGAATGATGCAGGAAAGTTGTACCAAATGTTTAATGTTTATGATGGGAATATTTGATCTAATCTGTAAAAGTTAAGGATGACTTCTCCTAAATAAATGATAACTAGTCAAAAAGTGGAAGAATATTAAGATTTCAATGAAGCAAAGGGAAATGACAGTAGAAAACTCAGCTTTCTATCCAGCATGTGCAAAGATACGTCAACACTTGGGGGACTGAATTCAAACCAAGATGGTAAGATCATAGATGGGCAAGTGGGGATGGAGAGCCCAGACTAAGGTAGATCATCATTCTGGAGACCTCTCTCATGGTATCTTTTTACTCTTAAAAATACATAGTTATCAATATGTTTAAATACATAAACGGTATGATCCCATTTTCATTTTGAAGAGATTGTTTTACTGCAGATGGGAGAATGATTGATTAGGGAAAACAGGGAATTAATATGAATTGATGTGAGACAGTAAGAGTGAAGGCTGTAATTATGATGAAGAATGGTGGACAGATGCAAGAAACAGGAAGTAGAGGCGAGAGTATCACAGCATGAAGTGGAGATGCTAAAGATTCTTCTTTTTCTTAAAGATGGAAGGATGGTGATTAACTCACTGAACTGGAAATACTCTTCTGGAATCTTTTGAGTGGAAATATACATCATGCAACTGGTCTTTTAGGTTTTGAATTTGACATGCTTTGAGATAATATAAGAAAGTGTCAAATAATATTTATAAATCTTGAATGTTTGAATTAGAGTACTCTAGAATGGGAATTTGTTAGGGATAGCTGGAGCTAGAATCAGTGGAAATATATGTATCACTTTCACATATGCTTTGATTGCATATGTTAAGTGGTTATTAAATATTTCCTATAATAAAAAAGTAACTAACAGGTGAAACCAAATAAATAGGATAGAAAAAAGACTTTCCATCATAGGGGATTTTCTAATTAATATAGTGTAAAAAATAGACTTTTAGGTTTGGGAATGTAATTACATTTTCTTAGCTAAGTAGAGAAAAATTATCCCAACTCAGGAAAAAAATATTAGCATTCACCCTGAGCATGCTGCAAGTGTTTTTGATTGTGGAAGCTGAGAATTGGAGTGAAAGTTTTGAAATTTGAATTGTGTGGAAAAGGCTTGTTGCTTGTTTGTTTATTGTGCATCTTTCTCACTTTATGCCTTCTCTTGCCTGAAGCTAACATCAGAAATGAGATGTTGCAGTTATTTTCTGGTGAAGTATGTAAAAATAAACATGAGCTAAATGCACATTTATGGGACATTTACAAGAAAGTTGCAGCAACTCTGCATCTGATTTTACTTGCTTTTTGCTTTCTCCTCTTGTGTTTTTGTTCATCTTGCCTGCTGAAGCCATGGATATCTCAGATCTATATAATTGTAAAAAATGTTAAGTCAAATAAATGAATCAACTGGGGAAAAAAATCTTACTTAGAGACTGAGATACTAGTTCTAGGCTTCTAGAAGTTATTATCTCTGAAAAGAGTCACTTGATCATTTAGTCTGACCATGAGTTACAAGAGGAAGTTAGTTAGATAATGCCTAGATTTACATATCTTAGGATAAGATAAGACATTTATCCCCTGTCCCCCACATACACACACCCATATACCTGAAAGTGTCAAGGTGCTATAATGGGGCCACCCATCTCAGAACAGTACCTGGCAGAGAGCAGCTCTCTAGACAATGTCTCTGGAATGAATGAATGAATGAATGAATGAATAAGTAGCAAGTCTCAAAGTTGTCTTGGGTCAGAAACCATTATCTTTTTTAAAATTGTTTTGTCATTCTCTTTTAAAACACCCTTATCACCACTACATGTTGTATTAAATCTTATTCATAATGTGCACCAAAAAATTGAATTGCTTTTTAGAAGCTATCTAAAATGTTATTCCAGAATTTCTACCAGTTAATCTTATTCTATTTCTGGGACAATCTGGAATAAATTTGACCCCATTTCGATGAGATCTATAGCACTGGAAGGTGACTGCCAAGTATCTAGGGTGTCCTGCTTCTCCTTCTTGTTGCTTAGCTAAATATTTTTAATTACCAAGGTACTAGTGATCTATAGCAGTAGGCTCTGATGAAGCAGTATAAAAATCAAATATTTCTGCATTAATTTCAAGTTTTAAAACAGCTTACAAAATCCTTATCATCAGGAGCAGCCCAGTTTTCACCATAAATCTTTTTGTCTTCTGTATTTTAAATACATCCTTCCACATTATCCTAGACCCCTTGGTTACGAGCATCTATGAGACAATTCATGCCTTTTCACAAATGCAAAACATTATTTAAGAAATCTGCTGAACTCTCTTTTTGAGACTCAGTGGGTTTTCCTGGGTATACTCCCAGGGAATTCAATAAAATTATTCTCTGTGCAGCAATACGACTGGGTTCTCAACTAGATATAAGGTGATGGACAATTGTTTAGAAGTGCTTACCAAGTCTGTAACTTTGAAGAGAAGAAAGAGACTCACTGCTTAAGGAGGTAGGGAAGACAATCCTTGAACTGACCTTGGTAGAATGAGAGATTATAAACTAAGAAAGAAAATGGGGAAGGGGATCATGATGAAAGAGGTGAATGTGCATGTAAGCATAGCATATATTCTAGCAGTAGAATTAAAAAAAAAAAACTCAAAATGTTTGAGACCCTGTGCACTTTATCCCATTTTCAGGGCTACATTTAAAGGCAGACATAGCCATGTCTTCATGTGGAGAGAAACCTTGCTCCCAAGTTCCTGTGCTAATGCCACCATCTGAACCTAGTTCTCCTGGCAAGATACTTTTGGCTCCTTTTCATATTGTGCTTAGCAGGAGTTACCACTTGTGCATAAGGTGACATTTATCCCTGTGCAAAAAAGAAAGAGAATCATGTCAACCTGATCCAATGAATTACATTTCTTGAGGGAAGAAGCTTATCTGTATGTATTTGTAGATTCACAAAAGGCAGCATAAACACACACATCAGTAAGGATTCTAAAAGCCATTAGACTTCTGTCATATTGATACCTGTAGAACTTCTTACTTATATTTAACTTGCGTCTTTGAAATCATCTGAAATTGAGTAGGAAAGAGTTTCTTTTGGACTTTTTTTATATTGGTTTGTTGGATCTGGAGGAAGAGAACATATGGTCCTTTGTGTTCACTAGAAATATATCTCAAAATGGAAATGTAACATTTCAAATTTAGTGACTCCCATTTTTAAAAGGTGAAGGATTTATATGATCTGAAGAGAAACCAGAGTACGATGACTCCATTTAAAAAAAAATTCTAGCAGTTTTTAATTTTACTGAACTTTTATGAAAAGCACCATTGCTGTCCTACTTTCCTAGACTTCATACTTTTCTTTTTTTTTCCTTTCTTTTTATACGATAAAAATATCCACTCTTCAGCACTCTGGCACTTGAGCCACACAGCCCAGACTTTCAGTTTAACCTTGAAAGCACAGCAAAGGGACATCTATTTCTGTATCAAGTTACCATAGGGACATTTTTAGTTCTGTGTAAAGTTGGGGAAGATCAGTTCAGAAGTGTCACATGAACACACTCTGTTTTAGTTACCTTGCATCCAAAACTATTATATTTTCCTTGACTTGTGAATCTGGTTTTAAACTAACTTAGTCTACATGAAAGATTCCAATTTGTGTGGAACTGAATCATTTCCCCCTCAAGGAGATTTGACTTAATGGACTGAGAACGTCTTCCAGGTTACAGAAAAAGTTTCAAGTAACATAGCTGTTTCCATGTTGGGGAATTTGTTAGGGTACTTGGCGATAGATTCTGCTAGCCTGGGGCTTAGTTATCTGTAACAGGTCATCCCCCTAACTTGGTACTGGACCCAGAGAAACAACTTAGCTCTCCAAGAGTAACCTCTATGTTCTCCTTCTCATTGCAGAGATAAACCTCCTACTCCCTTTTGCGCATGCGCCAAGCCCTCTCCAAACCCGAGACTCCACAATTCTCCAAGCCTCCACCCCCAGACCCCAGTAAATCTTTCTGTCTCCTGCTTTACACTGGCGGGTGCTTCTTCAAATCAGCTGTTAATATGTCATTTTGCCCACCTCCCAAACTCCTCCCCCAGCCAAAGTTGATAAAGGTAACTACACTCCTTTGTTCTTGTTGAGAGCTTCTACACCCCCTGGCCCCTAAAGCTCTCCCATGCCCTCTGCATTAAAGGCCTCCTCCTTATCTCTCTCACTCTCATTTTCTCTCTGTGCCACTTTAGACTGAGAGCCCCAAAATAATCAAATACTTGGTATATGGTTAAATATAATAATGAAGATCAGAGCATTTCCTACCTATGGAGTCCTAGAGTTCTTTGTCCAGCAGCACCTCTGAAGTGCCCCATGTTGTTCTTTAGAAGTTACTTGGACCAGTAATTACCCAACACCTGGTAAGTCACTGAAATTAAGCTGGCTATAGAAAAATCACCTAGGAGATTGGCAAAATTAGAGACTCGAGCTCTATACAAACAACTTATGATTCAGCAAATTTGAACTGAGTCCCAAAGAATATAGCTTTTGAGAAAAGTCCTTCAAAATTTCTGGGCCAAGATTGATTACTAGAATATTTCCAAAGTTCTCCAAATCTCACCAAAGGGAAAAAATCATATTAGGATAGTAAATGACAACTTGGGAGATACTTTAATATTTCAAATCGTCAGAAGCTTTAGGTTTTCCTCTGCCTCTAAAAATCTGAATATGCTTCAAATTACCATTTCAAATTAATTTCTAGTACTATTTCATAATATTAGGACACAAACAAGGTATGTTACTATTTTGAAGAACCTACTGCGATTGCCTGTGTGATTTGGAACATGATCACTTTCTATAAATGCACTATTGACATTTGATATCCAAAACTTGGATTCAAAGGTATGAAAGGAAATGATGAAAGAATTCATATCTTTTCACCATATTATGTCAAATACTTGTTTTGTGAAAAATTGAGAAAGTATGACTAAATTTAACTGACACTTCTGATTTGCTCTGGTTGAACTTCTAGTTCATATATTGATGTATGTATCTCACCATTCTAATTTGTGATCATCAATGCTGTCATTGAAATTTTAACTTTTAGCATGTTAAGACTATTTCAATTTTATTATGATCACATTTTCAGTCAGTGTAAACTTGTGTGCCATTTAGTATGTTTTTCCTTGACTTCATCTTTATTTTACATTTGTATTTTCACTTCTGCTTTCTTTAATTTGCATTTGGTTTAAATACCTTAGCTAATTATGTTAAAAATTTCATTATCATTTGTTTTGGGCATGTTAAGAATGAGGTTATAGGCTCACACTGCCTATTTTTCGAAGCCTGATTCTACTACTTACTTGTTATGTGATCCTGGTCAAGTTTCTCAGTGTAATGAATTCAGGTAAAACCCTAGCATGGGATCCTCAATAAGTGTTAGCCATTAAATAATAATGGCAGCATTAGTCATTGTCTTTGTAGTTGAATAGTAGCTGTAGTAGTAGTAATAGTGGTAGTAATACTACCCACTAATTGGTCCTATTCTATTTTATTATTTTTTCTTCTTCCTTCATGTATTTCATGCTAGATATGTTTTACAACTAGGGATTTGGCATCTATATATCCTTTTCATATTATAGACAAATGGAAAACATTAACAATGTATTATTATACTATGTACTATTATAGTATATATTAATATATAACTTAATATGCAACAAATAATTAAATTTTATATATTTAAAATCTGACTTAAACCCATGTTTTTATCCATCAAATTGGAGGTTAGATATTTAACCTTCCTTTTGAAATATTTAAAAATCCATGGCTTTTATTTCATGTAATTCCCTACCCAATTTATCAGTTTTTGTTTTAAATGATAATTTAATATATTATGAGATTGTTTGCATGTCATAACATTAATATTTATAAGGGATTATTTTGACATTGATATTGTTTTGCAATTTTATTAACATTTATTTCAACACTGTTTGTATTAAATGCTTACTAATTTTTAAATGCAATTTTCTTCTTTTCCGGACATTATTTTATTTTTTATTTTTTATTTTTCAAACATGTTAATCTTTTACCAGTGACTTTCAATGTTTTTTCAAGTGATGCTTTCACATTTTGGTATATGGTTGGAATATCTGGGGTTTTTTTTTTTGCATTTTCTGTTATATTGCATGTTTGGATATATGCTAAGCCACTTCACATTGTTATAACAGAATATTTATTAAAAGAAAAGTGGCATTGCGGCTTGCTATTCTGGTTGTTCTGGTCCATGATCTATTGGCCCTATTTTTTTGGGCCTCTAGGAAGGTGATATTGGTTGAGGGGGTTCATGGTGGAGCACAGCCACTTACATCACAATCCAGACCAAAAAAAAAAAAAAGAAGAAGAAGAAGAAGAAAAAGAAAAAGGAAAACAAACAGAGGAAAGAGGCAGAGTCCCAAAAGTTCCCTTGGGGAGTACTCATGCTATGACCTGTAGACTTCCCACTATGCCCCACAATTTAAAGGTTTCACTGTCTCCCCGTTATATCACTTTGATGACCAGGCCATTGGGAAAACTTCAAGTTACAAACCAAAGAAGCAGAAATTTAGAAACTTTGGGTGATAGTCTTAAAAATAGATGTCACTCCATAATCTTTTAATAGCATTTCAAAGGACAAATCTGATGATAGTTTTACAACACAGTCTTGTATTGCACAGTATGATAGTATTACTACACAGGTCCATTGTATTTATGTGTTTATTGTATCTCGTATGTTCATATATACATGTACAGTAGCACTCTCTTTCTCTAATCTCTTCACTGAAAATAATAGGTCAGCTGGGCTGTAGTCAAGTGTTTTCTTCATCATCAAAATGACCTATTTTGCTAACCAATTCCTGTTTTTAACTGTGGGCCAGTTTTCACTGATTTTAGCTAAAGTTTGATACATCAATTGAAATAATTTTTCTTCTTATATAGCTGAAGAAAATTTCCTATAATTGATTGCGTGTTGCTTTTCCTCCGTTTAATTGTTTTTACCTTTTACAAAACCCTTAGATGTTGTGTGTGTGTGTACATGCGTGCGTGCATGTGTGTGTATTTTCTCTGAGTTTGGGAAGAATTGTTTGTTTTGCTTTCTAATTCACTTATTCAATTTTCTGCTCTATTTAATGTTTTGATCATATAATCCATTGTGTTTTAATTTATGGGCCATATTTTTCATTTGCAGTGAAACATTCCAGATAATACTTTTTTTCTTTTCCATGAGTTTTTGTTCTTGAAAAATGTAACATTTTAACAAATCTTATTGGGGATACTGATTAGATACTTGTAAACTTTTCTTTTCTTTCTTGTATTAAAACTCTTTTATTGGGATATTTTGGTTCTAATTCTTCAGTAGGCTGCCTTTTCTATTTTTGAGATGCCAAAAATATTTTTAAATATCATCTTTACCTAGAGTCTTCAAATCAGCTTTGGCACTAAAGATGGATTGTTCCAACAAATGAGCCTCTTTATTTACACTTAGACTAAAAGAGAAAAGGAAAGTTTAGATTTACTGTGTGGTGCCAGGTTAGCAATCCATTGGACTGTAGGGAGGAGTTGAAAAAGGCCGTCTGGCTCTGGCAGCCTTAGCACTCTGGAATGTTGGATGCCTTACTTCCTGTGAAGATCACAGCAGAATGAGTTTAGCTAGGTGGAGTACACCTCTGTAAGCAGGTCCCTTCATTATGCATTTGATCTGGGCTACACTCAACAGAAGGCCATAGCAGAAGTGCTGATGTGTGGACAGCAGTTCTGACGCACATTCAAGGGAGGTACTAGTTACATCAAGATTTCTCCTTTTTCTGAGTTTTGCCATTGCCTTAATTACATGTGGTGAACCTCTTTTAATATCTGTAAATGTCCTCTGCTGTCACCATGCTTAATGGCACCTTATCATTCACTTTGATGCATGCACCGTAGTTATTAATTCTCCAGCTAATGGACATTTAGATTGTCTTTCTTTTCCAGTAGTATAAATAAACATAGCAATGTCTATCTATGTTCCTCTGGAAATACTTGTCTAATTTTAAATCTCTTCTCCTTTGTGACGTTTTCTTTTTTTAATATTATAATTTTTATATATTCTGCTTTTTAAAAAGTATGATGCAAGTCTAACAGACTTTCATTTACTTACAAAATAGTTTTTCCTAATTCATTAATTTTTATTCTTGCTATTAATTCTGTTTGGATTCTTATTTCATTGTTCTTTGTTTTTAACTATAATTTTAATGATCTGTTCATTATTTTTATTCATTATTTTTGTTCTTGATTCTATTGAAAACGAGAATACCTAATAAATTTGACTTTGAACAAATTTTGTTCTCAGTGACTGGGTTTTGTATTAATGTTTTCATTATTTTTTTAAACTTAATACTCTGCAGTTGCAAGTTTGATTCCTCTGATACAAAATTTATTTTAATGTATTTATAAGTTTCAGTTGATAAAGAATCTAATTGTACTTCTGTTATTCATTGCTAGCTTTATTGTATTGTGATAATGGAATGTAATAGAAACATTTTCTGTCTTCTGGTATTTATTGGACTTTCATTGTGGTCAGTACTGTTTTGTTTAATTGTGGGTAATAACATTAACTTTTTGTGAGTTTTATTAATGCTTGAAAAATATATTCTTTGTTTTGTGGAGTATTACATTAACTGTGTATACATTGTTAATTTTTAAAATTCTAATTTTATCTCTAGTCAATGTTAGCTATCTTTTAGTTTATAATTAAGAGATTTATTAAAATTTCCCTAAAATATTGCACTTATCACTTGACAATGGAGCATTATTTATAACAACATTTTTGGAATTCTACATACTTATGATAGGCTAATTCCTCTATAGATGAAAACTATCCTCTTTTGTCCTACATAAAAGTTTGTTTTGAATTCTTTCTTGAGCTAAAAAAGTACTGGGTGCTTATATATTTTTTCAGAATTTTTTAGATGGTTTAGCCTATATTTTACTTAAATGTTTTCTGTACTCGGCTTTGATATCTCTTTATATTCAGAATAAGCTCAAATTTTGTCTTCTAATCCTTTTAATGACTTCATAATTTAAGAGATTAATTTATATTTTTTGTCTTAAAATGTTTGGTATTCAATCAAATTAATGTTTTTAGTTTTTTAAGCTTTCTTATTTTTTCTTAGCTATCTTTTATCTTGTTTAATCTGTTTCCTTTAATTTTTTATAATAGTCTGAATAAAAAATTGTGATTTTTATGTTTTAGTAACTGTTCTTAAGGTTTTATTTGAATTATTTCTGAAACTGTAAACTTCTAAGGAAAAAACACACTTATAGGTTTTCACTTAATAAGAAAGAATTTATTACAATCTTAATTCTTGCTATTGCTTCCTTTTCCTATTCCAATACTTGCTGAGATAATCTAGGTTTAGATCTATCTTATTTTTAAATACTTTCCTTAATTATAATATTTCAGATAGAATACAAGATTTTAAAATGAACTGTTCTATAGATAGCTGCACAAATTTGACCTAATATGTATTTAATTGCTATTCTGCTAAATCCTTCTACAGAGCAGTTTAACTATTTTTAAATTCTTTATTTTAATTCATATTTTCATTGGATGAAGTACTTCACACTGCAGAATTTTTTTTTAGAAGAGGCATTTTGATGTCATCTTTTTCAGATATACTCATCTATCTGAAAAGTAACCTGGCTTAGACAGGAATACTTTAGTCTTTTTACTTTCTAAAATTCAGTGTTCTTGGGGAGAAGGCAGGGCCAATATAATTTGATTCCATTGTGGCTAATAGTCATAATTATGTTAACTAATTGTTAAGAACTTTTTATATATATATTTCTATGATAGATATTATCACTTAATACCGTCAATAAATCTGTAAGTTAATTCTTACGATTCTCTTATTGGAAAGGGGGAAACTGCACCTTTGAATGGTTGAGGAATTTGGTGGTTTCATGACTAATAACTGGCAATGTGACATTTCTGACCCCAAATCTTGAACTCTTAGCCTCTATGTTTTACATTTTTTTAGTTTTCTTCTTGTATTTTTGAAAGTTGAAAACAAAATCTATATCATAGTTTTCTATTAGCTTGATCTTTATCAGCATGCATTTTTCTAGTTCCTCCCTAAGGATTAGCAATTGTCCCATTTGCTCTGAATTCTGAAACACTTCCCTGGTTTACCATCCATGCTGTTAAGAAAGTTTTCTGGGGGCACGGATCTTATTGACGTGGGGACCTTATTTTCATGGAATCAATATTAGGAAAGGAGAGTCCCTCTATATTCTGGAGAAACTGCGTGGCTAGAAGGAAATGTGCTACTTTTTCTGACCACTTGATTGGTGGTCTGGAATCACCTCACTTTTCTAGGCCTTGATGGCATCATTTCCAAATGGGGAGGATAGACCTGTCATACTCACCTTGCAAGAGCACAGGAAATAAAGCATGGAGAGAAATGTGCAGATATTGAGAAGTACATTTTAAACAAGACTTTTAAAGGTATTTTAAAATGCCAGATGTGGACAATGATCAATAGTTGCATAAAAATTTCATACAAATCAGTCTAAAACAGTATAAGACTAGTCCCAAACCAATACATCACAAATGAGAAGACAAGGGTCTAAAAGATTAAAAGACTTGTTTATGATGTCCCAGGGTAGTCGACAGGGAGCAAAGTCCTGTGACTTCCCACCAAAGAGACTTGCATTATTTTTATTTGTTCATGAGACACATATTTCAGCCTGAAACAGTATGGTAAAAGCCAGGACACTTGCTAAAAGGTCTTCAGCCTTTTGGGAAATGTTTTTCATATGCAGATGTCTCTGGGGAGTTAATTTGGGGTGTGGGCTGCTAGCCAGCTTGGCTGAATGCTACAAGCCTCTTCCTTGGTTACAGCATGGTGATTTTAAAAATGATTCTCCCTGCTGAGTGATAAGAACAGTTTCCCCAGGGAAAGTACAGTCCGCATAGCTGAGTGGGCCCCGAACTTTTTCTGAAGTGAAGAAACTGGAAAGGCAAAGCTCTATTTTATGAAAGAGACAATCTAACATAATATCAGTCGTATTCTAAGATGTCCCAAATATATCTACCATATGAAGAGATTCATGTCCAACACAAAGGAAGGATGATAAACTAGAGCAAGCTACCATAAAAAAACCCACACTTTCTTCTTGTCAAAACCCCCAGATGTGCGCCAAGTGATCAGTGTTTCCATTAAAAGTTCAAAAGATGAAATCCAGATGTTTTTCTCAGCTCTGCACCCTCTGACCCCTGATGCATTTACTTATTCTTGGAGTCTTTGGTCACATGACTCTGTGAACTTTATGCTCTACCTAACCAGTTCTGAAATTTACTCTATGATAATGGAGCAAAGAGTTGTTTGGATTGGGGATCAAATTCATGTCTATGAAGTGTTGCTGAAAATTTAAAGTTTTCTTTTTCCTTTCAGTTCTCAAAAGAATGTCTGTGTTTAAGTCATGTTATCACTATTTTATCTAGAATTTTAAGTGCCAAACATTTTAAGTGCCAAATGTTTGACTCACTTTGGTAATAAAGGGTTGAAAGGGATGAAGATACTAAGAGTATGAATTATCTTTCTTAGTAATGTATATTACGCATTCATAGACATTGGGATGATGAAATGGACAAAATGTTCTACAAAACGAATTGTTCTAAAACATATTTCTTGGCTTTCAGTAACCAATCAAATAGTCATCTACACTTACACAACAACAAAAGTTGTTTTGAGGAAGAAAGACATCCTTCTGCCTTGTACACAAATGTATTAGCTCCTAATACATAGGATGATGACAGGATCTTTTGGAGTTTAAAACAAAGTGTGTGGAAAGCTCCACATTTGTAGCTGCAACTATTTAGTGAAGAAAGTCACTTGTAACATGTAATGGTAATTGAAGGATGCTGCATGTGAACTTAACTTTTTCTAGACTTATAGTTTCCAAATTTATTGGAAATACTAATTATAAATTCATAATAGTACATCCATATTCATTTTTGTCATTTTCAAAGGTTCTCAAAGTGTTATTTTTATTCCCTGAGTCTCCGGCAGGTGAATATTGGGTTATTTTCTTAAAGCGCTGTTGAAATGGGATTGTAGCCTGCTGTGGTCTAGCTTGATGGAAAGTATTGCTAATGGGAACCCAAAAGGATTTGTATATTTCCTGGCCTGCATTTTTGACAAAACCATATTGGTGTAACTGAGAAAGAGGGAAAACAAAACAAGCACAGTTCTCTGAGACCAAAATGATTCTTCAGCAATTACATTTGGCTAGTTTTCATTCTGTACTTTAGTATTTTGTTCCTGGAAAGTCTAATTTGGAAAAAGAAATGCCCTGCTGGCTTGTTTACATCAGGAAAATTCAACCAGGGAAAGAAAAATACAGTATAAACATTACTCCTTTCTGAAAATGCAGAATTGCCTAATGTGTCTTCTACCCCATGATACTTATTAGCTGGGAAAACTAGTTTCATTGTTTTTGTTTTGTTTTGTTTGGTCTTGTTGTGTTTTATTTTGTCTTCTTGGTTCCTGGGTTCACTGTAAGTGAGTTAGCCCAGAGAATAGGACAACTGACCTGTATGTTTCCAGGGGCTGGGAAGATGACTTTAGCACTTGTAGATGTGAGTAAGTCCCTTATTTTCTATAACCCCACTTACAGGCAAGCAATATAAGTTACAAAAAAAAAGTTCAACAATAGTTCTTCAGACAAGTCACATTTTTTTCTTTTAGAGTTAAGACATTGCTACCTACTTTACCCCATACTTCATTACATATGGTCCTATGGTTTGCATTTATTTCAATGGTACTGATTAATAAAGACTGCAAGTAATGCAACAAAACTCATAATTGGCAAACAAATGAATTGCACATAACAGCATTTCTCTGCCAATATTCTACTTTCCAAGTATTAATGGAGCCATTATCTGGATAATTTGGGCAAAAGTAATATTCTATTTTTTGCAGGATAAGAATAAAAATGGTATGTACAAATTGGCTCGTATTTTATTCTTTTATTTATTTAACCGTTCAATTATTTAACAAATATTTACTAAGTGTTAAAGACAAATGCATTGTTGTTTGTCTTACAGAGCATGTGCTAAAATTAGAATGATTGGACACACATCTTTAAGTCCTGATTGTCACCTACATCTGCTGGGTGACACAGTGATTCCTCACTGGCACAAGTGGAGTTGCTGAATGTCTGTCATTCAAGTTACTTCTATTCTGACAACATTTCAGTAATAATGCATAATTACCATTTAAGAATAAATAGAAATCTTTTGAGAATGACTCAAATATGAAGTGGAGTTATCCATAAATTTGCTAATAATTAAATCAAGCATGCATAATTTTACCCATGTTTCTTAGAATAGAAATGCTAATTATGACACCAAATCTGCTTCCTGAAGGACTTGAAACATTTTCTCAGGAGCCCTTTGTGGTTTGGTCAGTGTTCAGCTTTGGTTCTGTCTTTTTTTTTTTTTTCCTATTAGTTCAGACAGTGGCCTCTCCTGAGACCCTAGCATCCTCATTAGAAAGAAAACAATGTCTTGGTTCATTGTTTTGCCTTTCATAGAATAACTGATATGTTGAGAAGTAGCACTTTCCATTGTCTTTTATTTCAACTTTCTGTGTCCCGCAAGAAAACTTGGGCCAGTGCAACAATTCTAACCAATTTATCTGATAATAAAAGCCTTTTGGTTACTTTAAAGCATTAAGTAACAGGATCAAGTCACAAAGTAGTTAAAAGATTCCATTACATCAAAATTCCAAAGCTGGATTTAACTCTAAATTGCCTTTCAACTTTAGCTTGTATTTGTTTAAGGCTGAAAACTTGCAGTAAGGACATGGTGGAAGTTAGCATTTCTATTACCTCCATCTTCACTGAGTTTTCTGTCTCACCTGTGGATTAAAGGAAGGGTTCTGAGAGAGTGAGAAGAGGTAAGAGTATAGGACAGGTGTAACTTAGTATCATGACAAGTATTGTGTCCTCTGGACTTAGATAATGGTTAAACTCATTCTTTTCCTATGGCACTATTTCACCATTTTGAGAGATTCTTTGTTGAGTCCTTTTCTCCTGATGCTCCCTTGATCCAGCTGGGTAAAACTCTATTCTAGGTAGTCCCTGGAACTTTATCTTTGTCACTGTCCCTGGTGGGATACCTACCTGGTATCTTTTGTAATGCTGGATTCAGGAGATCCTGTCAAACAGAACCTAAAGCAGTACCACTTATTATAGGCCTTATGAAATCATGGAAAACACTCAAACATCTCATCGTACCAGCTCAGAAATTGTAGACTACTAACTCCCATTCCACCACTAATTCAGGAAACCAGTCTTCTCTGGCGCTAGACTCCTGAGGCTGGAGGCAGACACTAGTTTGCCATTCTGACAATCAGGTATCAATCAGGGGACTCAGGTCAAGCTCTAAGTAGTTTTCTGAAATGCCCCTCTCACTTGCTTTGTACAAGGAGGAGCACTCTAATCCACTGAGCAATGGAAAAGGAAGAAGAAAAGACAACACAGGAAACTCCCTTAAGAAAAATTCTTCCCTACTTTTCTCACAAAAGTGTTCTTTCCCCTACAACTTCTCCTGGATCTGACTAAAAGAGTGGTCAAGGAATTCTGGAACAGCTTCTGAGATCATTCTCTTTATAACTCTGTGCATGTAACTGGAATTCGCCTCTTACTCTTTATACATCATATCTATCAAATTTGTATTCCAGTAAAGATCAGAGCAAGGAGGGTTCCAGTCTAGCTTACTTTCAGAGTGATACTCAGATTAATGAAAATGAATGATTTAATTTTGCTAATATATGTAAGAGGTTGTTCTTCTCCCTGAGTAACATTAATGTGATAGTATAATCCTGTATTTTTATATGCCACCCCTTGAAAGTCATAGTTCACCCACCGAAGTTTTAATTCTCTCCTATACCTCAGATAGGAAGAGCCAGTTTATTGAATGCTTGGAAAATGGACCTTTATATGTCTGGCTTTTAGGCGTGACCCATAAGCCACACCACTGCCTTTGGAAATCCAGAGTCTCTATCTCCAACATGTCCAATGGCCTGTCTCAGACAATCTCCTGCACTAAGCAGATTACTGCCAGTAAATGGTCAAAACACCAATGAATGTTGAGGAGGGAAAGAAAAGGAATTCCAGGTCAAGAGTGGCCATGGGAAGCTTTGTGCGAATGGAGCTGCCCATATTAATCAGGTTGATGACTTCAGGTAAGGAGTCTCTGCCACTAACTCCCCTAAACTAGTCTAAACTACTCCAAACTAGTCTAAACTAGTCTCCAACCAGGCTCATGATACCAATACATTGATGGTTGACTCTTGAATGAATGAAAACTTATGTTCAATATCAACCTAATGGTTAAATTCTTATGTGGGAAAAAATATTGCTTTGATTTCAATGTTTACACCATCCTAGATTTTAAAAGAGTACCTAAAACACAGGGTTACAAGGACTGACCTGGACACAAATTCACCAATGCTTGTTCAGTAGGTTTTGGGTGTTTACAAAAGTGAAAAGCACTTCTTGATTTTGTGGATTTTATAAACTATTTTAATGCTTCACAGTTATGTTTTGTTGAGACCAATGAAGAACACGCTAGGCCTTGCTGCTGCTCCCACATGAATTAATTGGTCCCAGCTTGCACTGCTGTTGTCGAATCAACACGGTCTGGCTGCCTTCTGTGAAATGCCAATGAATGGATCAAAGTTTCTGGAGAATGACCCCTACTTTCCCCCGAATATGTGTGGTTTTCTGGAAATCCATATCTCGCACTTTTTTAAATGTCTGGGAGTCATTGCAAGAAGACAAGTCCCATCATTTTTACTTGGGCCCATGTTACTCTTAATTTGTAGCCCTATAAACCATCTGAGTGAGTATTCCATACCCATGAAGTGATGCTTTCAGTGAGATTTTCAAACTTTTGCCTGGTTATTTGCAGTCTAATCCTAGTCCTCCCATCTCTGTTTCCAGTTCCATCTAAAGCAGGGTCAAGTTGGTGCTTTGAGCTGCTGCCATGGTCCTTCCCACAACCAGTCAAACTGCAGACAATTTGCTTCGTAGAAGATGGTAAGAAGGAGAGCCCAAGTGAGACATCTCAGCCAGACATGCTGTGAAGTACTACTAATTGTTGTTATTGATGTTAGTTTTATTTGATTGTGGTCAAAGGATATAACATGCATCATTGTCTACATTTAAAAGTGTACAATCAGTGGCATTAAATACATTCACAATCTAGGGCCAGGAGTTTGGCTCAATGGCTTAAGCGCCTGACTGGCAGGCGCAAAGTTGTGAGTTCAATCTCTGGTGCCAAATAAATAAATAAATAAACACATTCACAGTCTCAACCACAAATGCTATGAATTGATATTATTAATATTAATATTAGTAACTATTATTGAAATAATTATCATTATATTAAATTAATGTTTTATTGTAGTTAATGCATATAAACTAGCAATCATCATTTTGACCATAAGTATACAATTTGACATTAAATACATTCAAAATTTTACAGAACTATCACCACCATCAATGCTCAAAACCTTTTTGTCTTCCCCAACAGAAGCCCAGTACTATTAAACAATACCTCCTCTTAACACCCTCCCTCAAAATCGGATTATTACTAATGATAGTTAAAGATAGCCTGATGGGATAGAAAATTATTACCTCACAGTCTTCCCAGTGCTGCTTACAGATTTCCTATGACAGATAATTGGGTGGGAAGAAAATGACTAAAATCTCAAATGCTTTCTTATGAAGTATATGAGGAAGAGCTGGGTGAAAAATATGCCTTCAGCTGATGCAAGTCAAGTTTATAGTGGCTTGGTTAGTTTTAATTTTTCTTTCACATTTAGACAAATTAAGTATAAGCAAATATCCTCAGAGATTCACTACTATGACCCTAACGTGGGAGAGAAAGTGTCTGCTCCTGACTGCATAACATACACCTTGCTCTCGAGAAACTATAGGACAAGCAGGATGCGCCAAAGACCTGGCTAGAACAATGCAGTCAGATGACAAGTCATAAAGTCCAGGGTTGGCCTTCACCCCTGTCTCTGCCTCTCAGGGAAGACGCTCCTCCCACCAGCTCCGCTGTGCGAAAGAACAATTCATTTTAACTGGCTGAGTAGCTCCAGGGGGATAACAAAAGCAAACAAGTTCCATGTCCCACAGTAAATCGTCTCTAGCTGAATGAAGTCTGGTTACTTTCTGGAAGGAATGTTCGTTGAGTTGCAGTTTGCCAAGGGTCAAATATGACAGAAATGAAGTGTTGCTAATAGTGATTGAAAAGGATTCCTACTGTTTGTGGCCAGTGCTGGGTAGTGGAAAGGCCAAATGTGTGGGCCAGAAAGCAGCAGGAGCCAGTAAACTTTCCCCAAGACTTACTAAACTTTGAGTCACCTCTGCTCTCCCAGCCCTTCTGTCAGCCCTGTTTGGGGAAACTGATATTATAATTGCTAATCTCAGCAAGGGCCTAATGTGCAACCTGAAGCTTTTTGAGCCTTTGGTGCAATTAGGGTGGAGGGTAAGGCTGGCAGACACTGGTGGGCTCCGCCCCTCCTCCCAAATCACCCCTTTTGGGTTTCATCCACACCCTTGCATCCTCAGCAGACAGGTAACTGAGCAGTGCTTGGCTCCTGGACTCCAGTGAGGGGAAATTACTCCTGCCCAAACTGGCTGGGAGCTATTAAAGGTTTAAATGTCACCTCAAAAGAAGTCTGTGCTAACCTTTAAGTGGTGGTGTCTCCAGGGCTGTTTCAGGCAGGATTTGCCCCCTTCCAGGGAGTCTGGAGAGCTGAGAACACATTTGTATATGCTGTTTTTCACCACTCCCTCTCTTTTCCTCCTTTCAGGGAATTATCACTACACCTTCAAAGAAGAAGTTTTAGGCCAATCGGCACCTGCTGGACTGATCTTCCCAATGTAGGTTCTCTTGGCTGAGTGTGTAATTTCATTTAATCCTAAATAGCCCCCTTTACCTATTGTCAACAAATTCCCTTTAATCCTAACCACCACTTACAAGAATATTTACTATCAAAAGCAGACAAATCGCTATTTAAATGTGGTTTTACTCAAGTCTGAAACTATGACAGTGACATATGGTAAAAGGATAACATGTAAATAAAAAATGGAGACAGATTCATCCCTTTAGAAAACTGGGCAGAGCAGTGGATTAAAGTCATATGTGATCTACTTTGAGTGGCCTCAATTCACACTCAGCATTCAGTTATGACCAAAAATGCCATTCATTCTGTTTACTTCAATTCATTTGGCCCCAGCTCTCAATGACCCACTGTTACCAGGCATATACCTTTGGTAAGTAGGCCTTGATGTTTACAGCACTTTGGAGCAGAATAAATGCAAACCACACATTATTTATAGGTGTTCACACTTAGCTTAAGGGGCATTTGTCAGGATTGTGAATGCAGGTAGAACAGGTAGATGTGGTGCTCATTCAAACAGCTTGATTTCCAGAAGCAAACTTGAAAAAAAGAAATAAAATAGGCCCCCAAGACAACAGCTTTCAATTATTGCTCATGATCCTGAATTCCTTTCAATGAGTTGAAAGGAAATCTATACCAGATGGTATTTTCTATATCCATCAAGACATTCCTGGCTCTTCATGATGATCAGCCATCCCAAAGAAGGATTGGTCCTCTAACTCCTCCCTTTGCTTACTTATCATCAAAAGTAACTTTGCCTTGCAGCAATATGGTTCATAACATTACTGAAATGTAATTATAAATAATTAAAAATAGAGGCTTTTTTCCTGGAAAAGCAGAACTCAAATAAATTATGTTGTATGTTTTTTGGCAATATGGTCTAATGTGTCTAAGTGAGAATTGGGAAAAGGGTGAACACACAAAATATTACTTATATGCATGCTGATAAACTTTTTAATTGAAAATATATCAAAATGCTCAAAATCCATTGACAACCCCAAAATGTATGGAAGTTGTTAGGGCACAAAAATCAGTGCATTGTAATGCAGCATAAGAATATGCTGCACTGTATTGAGCTCACTCAAGTATTACAGAGAAGAGCTGGTCAATGGCAATCATATCTTCCCTAAATTATCTTATCTGAAGACATCATATCTGAGAATGAGGACCAATACATTCCTTTGGAAAAATTCAGAGTTGATCTGACATGTCTAATTTGGAAAGTGTAAAATCTGACACCAGTTGTCTTGTTTTTTTGATTATTTTTGTCTTTAAAAATACCTGTATGTTTGGAGCCCATTCTTCATTCATTACTGAATATAGGGGAAGTTAAAAGGAAATCAAGCATATACTTTCTCCTACCAGGAAGAAGTTACTCATGAGCCCAATATTGATTTTATTAATTCAGGTTTTATTTGGACAAATTTTTATCATGTTGTTAATTTTATTAATAGGTAAAGTATTTTCGTTATTTTGTTTACTTTCTTAGCAGCAAAGGTTGATACCATTTTAAATTTGTGACAATCTGAGGAAGCTTGGTGATAAAGTGTAAAAATCCATCATGGATTTAGAGAAGAGGCAGCAAAAGGGGGTGAGGGGAAGAGAACAATAATAAAATGTGATTGATTATAAATAGTAGATTACTTTTGATGCTGTAAAACTGCTCAGTGTGTTTTCTAAATACAACCATGTTCCAAACTACTTTGGTTAGACCCAGTCTTCAGGCAATTCAAATGTGCAGCTGTTTATTTTACAGAAATTTGAACAAAACACCAATTCAACCCAAGAAGAAACTTGATTGACAGAAGAGGCCAAATGTCCATGGCTCATGAAAGATACTGTGCTTAACTAAATATAGGTATCCAGAGTTCCATAGCTGAGGTAGTCAGAGGCTTCCAGATGGTTACAATAAGACAATTTATTAATGCTAATTCAGAGTCTGAGTGTTTTGATATAATGAGCTTTGGGGTTCTGTTCTTGTATAGTAGCCTCCAAAAGGTATAAACATCTTACTTTATTGCTTGATGATCTTTTCATGGATTAAGTATAGTTTCAATTACTTTGTGATGACTTAATTCCATTATGAGCTTGACAATGCATTCATCAGCTCATCAGATAATCAAGAAGAGACTCTTATAGAGACTTAATGAACTACACACAGCTCAAAAGTCATCAAACTGGTTCACAGATTAGGAAAATGATCTTGCTTTGAAACATATTAAGGTTAAATTTTTAAAATCAATCACCGATTACAGTGACAGAATAGGTGCTGTTAGAGTTTTTATTTTGGATTAGGTAAAATATCAGTTTGAGTCCGAACATTTACATGCCTCTTCTGGACTCCAGAGTTCAGGAGTAGATAGTACTAATGATACCATTAAGGTAAAATGAGCAATCTGGGGTTCAAGCTTCACCCCTAAGAATGTATCTGAGAGGAGTTCTTGCCTTGGTTACTACTGAGAATCAACAACTGGTGGTCTTAAGCTAACAAGCTAATATTTCATCCAGGGATACCAGAGTGTTAATGGCTAAATATGCCAGTGGAGGGAAGGAGCACATATGCCACTATTTGCCTGACACAACTTCTGCTGTCATGGCCTATTAAAACCAGTTTACATGTGCATGTCGAATTTGATGAATATGTATGTGACCCTTTTCAGAGTCATCACTCATTGGGCTATGGCCCCCATGGCAGGAAAAACAGCACCTCTCATTAAACACAGCATGAGTTACAGGCATGTTATGTTAATATTTCTTCAGAACTTTAGGGGGTTTTCATCTTGTTCTAATAAATCGTGTGAAGAAAATAATTTAAAAGTATAATTGATTTTTTAAAAACCTCTTTTTTTCCCCTCATTTTCTTCTTAACTATTTTATTTGGTGTGCGAGCCCTGGAAGGCTGTTTCCTGTGGAAGTTGTAGGACATGCTTATGAATTGTGCTTTGTATCACTCATTTGGGACTCTCGTCCTCAGTGGGAAGTTTAGCAAGGCCAAGCAGGAGACTTCGCTTTATGGATCTTTAAAACTCATGAAAGAAAAGACTCTTTCTGAATTTTTGGAATGTAAACAAACCTTTTAAACTCATAGTTCTTACTAGTGGCTGGAGTGTATAGTCAGTAATCAAAACTGATATCCAATTTGTATGAAGTCACAGAGTTAAAGCAAGTTTTGTACTAGAAAAGATAAGAGACTTTCTGAAGAATTCTTTCAAAATATCTATGAAAAAGATAATAGAGTTTTCCTTAAATACATGTAAGATATAGAAGCTGTAATTCCTAAGATTATGCCAAAATACATAAAAGTCTAACTATTCACACAGTGCTTTCCCACTCTTATTTCTGGCAAGAATTCAACTATTGTCTTTTTCTATCCCCTCTCTGCCTCCTTGGTCTTCCCATAGTGTCTGATCAAGTAGGTTACAAACTATTTGCAGACAGGAAAGATGGTTAGTGCTCTTTGGTAGCATCTCAAATGCCTAATCAGGTATCTGCCATGCAGATTACAACAGATTCCCCAAAACCGATCTTTTGATCATGGACTCTTTTAAACCCAAATATTGAAGATCACTTTATCTAAATATATGTGCAGATATGCTGTATGCTTATTAGTCCATGGCTCAAAATGCCTGGACAGTTTAATAACCACTGAGAGATAATATTTAGAGAAGAGAGGATTTCAAGTGTATCAATTCATATGCAGTCAGATAGCTAAAAGGTAGGAGAAGTCCTACAAAGTCTTCCTGGAGAGCTGCTGCAATAAACAAGCACTAAATCTGGAGCTTCCGGTTTGTGTTCTAATCTTGACCCTGACTGTGGGACCATGGAACATGTTTATTAATTTATATCTCAACTTTTTTTATAAATCATTGAAAGGTCCTGAAGATCTAGGGTTGTCTCCACAAATCATTTCATTCCACTTTCCAAAAATCAATCTTGGTCTCAGCAGCTGTTATATATCAGAGGACTGGAAAAGACTATTTGATTCATCCTCAAAAATAGGTCTCATTTACCTATGAACAGGACATAATGTCTCAAAAATAAAAACAAAAAAAGATCACAGAGTCACATTTTTTTTCTTTCTTCTGCATGGTCATATGCAAGACTAGAATCTGGATTTGAGTTGCTCTACATACTATCTGGTAGTCAACACAAACCTCCAGGCAGTCTAAGGTTCCTTTCAAATTTTCTCATTCTGATTATGGTCTTCAGACTGACCATAAGAAGGTGAAAAACCGGTGTATTTAAGATGGGAAAGTGCATTTGTGAAGTAATAGTAGTCAAAATTCATTAAGCAGTTACTATTCATCATGTCCTGTTGTAAGTGTTAAAAGTGTCCCGTTGTAATTTTTTGTTTTTATCTTAATTCACGTAACCTGTGCAGCCGTATGATGAGACAAGTATTATTCTTCTGTCTACTTTAATACAGAGGGCAGAGATGCAAAGAGAAAAAAAGAATTTGCCCAAGGTTATACAGAAGTAGTTAGGGTGGAAAACTACATTCATACTCAGGCAGTCTGACTAGAGAATACAGATTTTTTTTGTTGTTTTTACCATTATGCCTGTGTCTAACTTGTTCTCCTAAGTAATAACACACTGTATAGGAGATTTGGAGGTGGAGAGAGCAGTGTGCTCTATAATAGAAACCCATAAACTAAAACAAAAGCAAAAACAAATAACAACACAGACATAGTTCCTTACTAGAGAAATACTTTCCCCACTGCAGCTCTTTTGTGAATATTGGGCTTTATTAGCTTGAATATCCAGTTACTGTTCTGTCTCTGTGAGTGAGGCTACACTCACTGAGGTTCAGCTCTCCAGCCTGAGGTAGAATCCCAAAGACCCAAATGGGAGCACTTAGGTGGAATGCTCTCTCCCAGGATTCAGACCATTACTCTTCCCTCACTTGAGAGGCCCCCAGCTGGCTGAGCAGCAGCTTCCATAGCCAAAGCAATCTCCAACGCTCTGTATAAATCTAGCACCAGAGCTGCCAACAGACGGTGCTGGATAAAGTTTGCTCTGCTCCCTGCCAACCAAATGGCCCCGTAGCATAAGGTTCCAAGTTTTCTCAGTCTCATAAAACTTGGCTGAATGAGGCAGTGGGGCCATGAAATTTGCATTTATCTTGTGCACCTGACACTTCCCATCATGATGATAGAGTGCCTCCCTCATGTCAGTGTGCTCTTGGCTCTTAGGGAGGACAGGAAAACAGGGTAGAGGTTGGTTGTGGGGAAGGCTAATCAAAACCAGGAAGAAGAATAAATCCGTAAGCATGAGGGATGGAAAAAAAAAAAAAAACGTATGGAAAGAATGGAAGGCTAGGAGCTGGGGGAACACTGTGACTTAGATAAAAGAGCATTCCAGAGTCCCATGTGCATTTGGGCCATCAGTCATCTCTGCTTTTCAGGGACAACCTTTCTGTTGACCTCTAGCCGTGGTGTGCAGCATCCTCACAGTTGCTCCAGGGAAGCTGATTGCCTCTTTCATAGCTCACTATTGTGTGCACATTTAAAGTGATACTGCAAAAATGTTGACCTACAAGGTCCCCTGGTTGTTGTAATAAAATGATTTTGTTGTAGTCTGTGTTAGAATTTTTGAGTGAGAGAGTGGATGGAGGATACTTTACAGTTTCAATTGAATGTGAGAATTAGAAAAATGGGGGAAAAAAGCTTTCACACAAGTCAAAGATCCCTTGCCTGCCTCTTTCATCACCTTTCTTTGAAAAATTCAGTTTAGTTTTAGTAAGACAGACAGACAAACAAACAAACAAACAAAACTCCTAACAAAGCATAGAAACTACAGAGTTTGGACTCCAGAGGGAGTTCACATCCCAGATCAACCTTTAATAGGAGGCCAAAGTTCTGAGTTTTTCTTTACCTCTATCACTGACAAGATAGCGTACAGTTGTTTTGGAGTTGTTTTGAAGTTCAGTGAGATGATGTGTGTTATGTCCCTGTCACAGTACCTTTTGGACAGTAAGTGTCTTGTCCATATGGGCTAATACCCTGTCCTCAAGACTTTAGAGAAATGCTGGCTGTTCCAAAAACTATGCTTGGCTCCCCATTATTTGTACCATAAAAACTAATGTCTAATGTACTTTTATTCTTTGCTATCATGGAAAGATTCACAATGTCTGAATAATTAATACAGTTGGTTATGGTAGAAGACTAGGATATGTTGCATCAAAGAAAACTTGGTCAAAAAAGAGTATAATCTATCATGGTGAACAAAGAAGAAAAGAGACTAATATGTAGACAATCAAAGAACTAAAACTGTTGATGGGAAAGCTACTGTTCTCCCGTATTTTATCAGCAGAAATTTTAAAAGCATCTCCTTTTTGTGAGAAAACCAAAATTAAGGTATTGGAAATGAAATTGAAAGTAAATCATTTTATTGACTCATTTATTCATTTATTTACTTTTCTACAAAATATTGTCTGCTAATTCGTGTTAGCCATGATTTAATTTTTCTACCAGCTTATAACTTTTAGGAGTAGTTGGAGCTAAATTTTACTTCTTCTTTGCTGACTCAGTGGACATGAATAAAGAAACAAACAAATAATAAATGAAAGCTGCCTTAGTAAGACAGCCATAGGTAAGTACCTGTAGTTCAAGGCTGACACAAGGCCAAGGTGGCAAGGAAATCTTTTCTGCAATATAAATGTAAAGACTACTTTGTTTCCTGGTTGTCTAGGAAATTCTTCATTCATTTTCCAGAATACATAGTGAACCTGACATCATTAACAAGAGAATAAACAAGATCTATCATGAGCACCACACAGATGAATGACACAAACCAGACATTTCTTTGAGATTCAGGAAGTATCTAGTTTATGCCATAAACTGATATAACATTAAAAGACAATTGTTGTTGAAATATACCATTGTGGAAAGTACTCATGTATCAGGCATCAAAATTATTCCAAAGCAATTGCACAAATATAATATTAGAGTGACATGCTATATATACATCATAACAAACTAAGGGAACATTAATTCAAAGATATATTTACTCTCTGTGTTGAAATCTATGTGTTGGTTTTCTATGGTTATAAGCAAACATGTATGTATATTTACACACACGTATATTTATATACACATAAATTAGATATATATGTTAATGATAAATTCAAATAATTTGCCACATTGATATAATAAAGAACATTCCTACTTTAGTGTCATTATTTAATAAAATGCAGAGCACAAATTATAATTATAATAATAATAAAAACTAGACTTTCTATCACCATCAAGGAATTATAATTTTGCATATGCATTTGTGCTAAAAGTGAGAAAAGATAGAATTTATTTACCTATTACTTCTTGAATGTATTCATTGAAGCTCTCATGAATTAGATTAATTTCAAATAAAGAACCCTGAAATGTCATGAAGGAAAATGTCCCACTCATTAGTTAAGAATAAGATAAAATACAGGGATATAAACAGAACAATAAATGATCCAACCCTGTATGATGAAATATTTTAGGTAATATAAAGAGTTTCAATACAAGCCTTGGATTTTGAAAAAAAGTATGACATGTTTTTTGATAGAAATATTCAACATTGCACAGATGCAGATTTTCTCTAAATTAATTTCTAAATATAATGTGAAAATAAAATTAAAACAAGATTTTTTTAAACCTGATAATCTTATTCTAAAGTTCATGTACAAAAAAGAGTAGACAGTGATAATAATTAAAACTGTAAGAAAAATAAACGTGAGGGAAAATTAGTGCTCTCAGATGTATAGCATCTTATAAAGACCCAGATATCTATCAGGTGGAGTGGTATACTCCTGCAATCCCACCCCTAGGGAATCTGAGGGAGGAGGATCATAAATTCAAACCAGCCTGGGCAATTTAGTGACTTAGCAAGACTTTGTCTCAAAATGAAAAATGAAAAAGGACAGGGAATATAGCTCTGTAAGAAGGCCTTGGGTTCAATCCCCTGGTTTCAATACTTGATACTACAGAAAAAAAAAAAAATATATATATATAAACCAAAATAGTTTGGTGCTGGAACATGAATAGACAAATAAGGTAGTTCAACAGAAACCTAATAAAAGTCCAATCACACATGGAATTTAATATGTGTTTAAAATTCCATTTTAAATGAGGGAGAAAAGTAAGAATATATAATAAATAATACTAGAGCAACTGAAAAATGAAATGGGAAAAGTAATTTGAATATATGCCTCACAATTTACACTAGGATGAATTCCAAAAGATTGAGAATTTAAATAATAATTAAACCATAAAAGTACTAGAAAGAAGAATGGGGAAATTTCTTTACAATTTTAAAGTAGAGAAGATATTTTCAACTGACTCGAAATGAACAATCATAAAAGAAATTAATAGATGGAATTATACAACACTGTACATACAGAAATTTATTTGGGAGGTGATATAAATTCGAGGGATAAATTGAACCTAGGAGGAGAAAGATTTATAAACTAAAATCTATGAAAGACTGATGAAAGAAATTTAAAAAGACCTAAATAAATGGAGCTATTTTGTGTTCATGGATTGGAAAAATTAATATTGTTAAGATAGTATTATTTCCCAAAGCAATCTGCAGAGTCGATAGAATCCCTATAAAAATTTCAAAACCCTATTTTTGCTTTTCTTTTTCTTTCTTGCTTGTTTTTTATTTGCTTATTTATTGAAAAAAATAGAAAAGGTGAGCCATTCATATGGAATCACTGGGAACCTAAATAGTAAAACTAATATGGATTAAAGAAAAATAATTATGAGACCTTGTATTTCTCAATGTCAAAACATCTACAAAGCCACATCAATCAAACGGTGTGGTACTGGCCTAAGAATAATGGTTCAGCTTAGAAAAATAAAGTTGAGAGTCCAAAAATGAAGCCATACATCATGGCCAGGTAATTTTTGACAAGAGTGCTAAAACCATTCAATGGGGGAGAAAAGTCTTTTAAGTAAACAATACTGGGTCAACTAGATATCTACAAGTTTAAAAATAAAGTCACATTCTTACTTTATGTTAGATATGATATCGAACTCAAAATAAATTCATGATCAGAACAAAACAAATGAAAATTACATAACTCCTAGAAGAAAATATTGGGAAACATTTTTTGTGTATATGCCTCAAAATTTGTACCTCAAAGAATGTCATAAACAAAGTTAAAAAGAAAACCTATACAGTGGTAGAAAATATTTGCAAATCATAATGTGATAAAGGTCTAGTATCTGGAAGTCATAAATAACTCCCAAGACTCAACAACAACAAAAAAAGACAGACAAACAAAAACAGAGCAGATGACTTGGATGGGGATCTCTCAAATAGTAAGCATATGATAAGATGCTAAGTAACATTAGCTGCTAGGGAAATGCAAATCAAATGGTCAGCATTACAATGGCTACTGACAAAAACCAAACTTTTAATCAACCAACAAATAGAAAATAAGTGCTGGTGAAGAGTGAGAAAATAAGTGTTGCTGGTGAGAATGTAATATGGTACATGCAATGTAGAAAAGAGCTTGACAGTTCTGCAAAAACTTAAACAAATGCCTTCAGTGAATGACTAGGAAAACAAAATAAGATACATACTATATATATATGATATAAGAGATATAATGTGAGATATAAACACATGTATATGAATATTATTCAGTCAGATAAAGGACAAAAGAACTGATACAATCAATAACATGGATGAACCTAAATACCGTTATGCTGAGTACAAGAATCTACACAAAATGGTTGCGTATTACAGAATACCATAAATATGAGTTATCCAGAATAGATAAATTCATAAAGATATTTAAGGGATTCATCATGACCAGGGAATAAAAAGACTGGGGACTAGAAAATGGCTGTATAATGAATATGAGTTTTCTTTGGAATTGATAAAAATATTTTAAAACTCAAATTGGTCATGATAGTACATTATACCTTTATTACATGTCACTGAATGGGACAATTCAAAATGATTAATTTTACTTTACAGGAATTCACCTCCATAAAAAGGTTTTAACAGAACAAAGGAAATTTGCACAAAGTAAATGACAAACTCAGAAAAAAGGTATAGGCAACATATATGACCAACTGAGGGTTAATTTTCCTAAATTTAGGAGTGCTGAAAAATTAAGAGAATGTTCACTCATGCAGAGGAAAATGGGAAAAAAAGTGTTCATTAAAATTAATACAGCAAATCCATTAACATACTAAGAAATCTTTTAAACATACTGAGAAATGTTTAACTTCTCTCATAAAAAGAAAAGATGCACCTTAAAAATTTACTTTGAAATACACATAAAATGAACAAAATTTTAAAACTTGACAATATACTCTGCTAATTCTATGTAGAAATAGACATTCATGTTTTCATACACATTAACTGATGCAACTCTGTGGCGAATAAGTTTTCAATGTGAAGCAAAATTGCAGATGAATATACTTAATGACCCAGCAATTTCAGTGATAGACATCTACATCCAGAAGAAATAAGGTTAGGTACAAATTTATTCACTTCAGTTGTGTTTTAATAGGCAGAAACTAGAAATACCTTAAAAGGCTATTGGGCTGGACAAATTATTTATGGAATACCTATATAATATACTGTACATGTTTAATGAAGACTGAAACAATTCTGAATATGCTGACATAAAAGTTATTGTTAAGTGAAAATGGTACAATAGTATGTGTAAGTGCTATTTATTTCTGTCTAAAAAGAAGAGGTAGAAGAAAAAGTGGAAATACATTTATATCTTTTTGCGGCACCGGGGATCTAACGCACAACCTCGCACCTGCCAGACAGGTGCTTAAGCCACTGAGCCAAACTCCCAGCCCTACATTTATATCATTTATGCATTCTTTATTCTAAAAGATGGAAGAGGAGGAGTGGAGAGGGAGGCAGAGAGAGACATGGGGAGAAAATGCATTGAGTAGGGAGGTAATGAATGAATTGAGTGGAAGGAAAACATTTTATTAAACTTCTTAAAAAATTTCAACTATGCGAAAGTATTACTTATGTAAAATTAAAGAATACTTAAGTGAACAAGAACAGACCTGCAGTGTATCGAGTGGTGTGGACTTTCTCAGATAAAGGAAGACATGCAACATAGCCCTTTTATTTGAGCAAGTGCAAACTTCTATGTATATAAAAATTGTTAAGGCAGACAAAAGTGTTCCCAAAACTTGTCTTTTTTAATCTCGGAAACCAAAACCTAGGTTTTTTCATGGAACATTTCTGCTTGGTTAATTTCATCATTCAGGCGGTGCTGCCCTCCTCAGATTCTACTGCATAATGCGACCTGCTCTATCTTTGGTGCCCAGAACTCTGCCTGACACCAACTAAGTGCTAGTGAGCATCTATTAAATGACCAAATTTAGAAAATTTCAATCACTGTGTAAATTACTATAGTCATAAATATTGATTCAATAGCCAAAGAAGAATGAGAAATTATTTAAAAAATAAAGTATACACTGAAATTTGACAATGGTATGAAAAAAAGCTGTACTTACCTGAGGTCAGTTTTTGAAAATACTGTCTATCTAGGACCCACCAAAAAGCAGAAACCTGGTTTCTATGCAGAAAAATGAAAGGGACATTTTTTTTTGCAAGGGACTACTTGCATGATTTTTCTATATTCTTTCTTGAAATTCCCTGTTCTGTATCGCAGGGGCTGGGACAGTCTAGTGTTGGAGCTCCAGAGACATTAACTCCATCATGGTGGAAAAATAAGTACTTCTATGGGGTGTGTTTGTTTCTCCTGAATACATTGCCTTCCTAAAAATTAACAGTTGAATAATTTTGCATGCATTCTTTAAGAGTAGGGATTGTAAATGTATCAGAACATGAAATTAGGAGACCAGAAAGCATGGATTTATAAATAGTAAAATAAGAATAGAGTATAGAAACTAGAAAAATGTGTGAACTTGGTCTTCATTTCCAATTCTAAGAGTCTATAATAGTCACACATGAATCCTTCCCATTGTTAAACTCTGAGAATGTAGCTCTAAATTTGACTTTTAATCCCTGAGATGAGTGACTCAACACTGGGTAAAGAGATGCATGTAAATATTGTTAAGAGAATTTGCTTACATTACTTATTTTCTCTGACTTAGGTGTATGCATGTGCGCTTTGTAGCTGGAGGATTTTAAAAAACGTATCACTTTGGCATGAAGAGTCATCTTAAGCAACACACCCATCAGTAGCAAAAGACTGCCCTTCTCAGAACAGATTTCCTAGGTATGATGAAAGAGTTTCAGTTGGGGTATGTGTATATCCAGGTATCACCTGTGAGGCAAGAATATAATGAATTTAATTCCCCTGGGAAATTCAACTGATTTCTTGAGCCCTGAACTCATTTGGGGAGTAAGAAGAGAGAAAAATGACTATCAAATATATCCATGTATGGTATCCAGTTGTGTAGAGTATGTCAGTTAAAATATGTTAAACCAATTTCACAGGTAATGTTAAAAAAACAGCAACATTGACAAGCAGATAGAAATCACTCATCTTGACAAGTGATTATGTAGATTAGAAAGATGTAGGAAGTGTAGTGTATGACTGAGAAATGGGAACTGAGAATAAATTCCCCGTTGATATAATGAATAACATGGCAGGTGTGTTCTGTTCGAAGTTAACTCTCTCAGAACTTATGTTGAGGAAACATTCAGTTATCCAAAAATGTGGGAGAGAGGCCACAAGAATACTTTGAGTTCCCAGGTATTTGGGTCTCCAGAGAAATTCTAAAATATTTGTCAATACCCTATCTTCTTAGAACTTTCTTTTAGGTTTCTATGACTTAGATTTGAAATGGACTTTTGAATCATTTTATTCTTGTCCATATTCACATTTTCATGTTTACAATGAAACCAAGAAGAAAGATGTAAAGTATATCATAATTCTATGCTGTCTTAACTCTAAAGTTTGCTACCTATTCTCATGCTTTTCCTTTATTGTGTTTTTCCTTCGTATGCTTTTCCTCTGGATTCCAGAAGCCTTTATGACTCTGAACTTTCATATTGCCATTTGGTGTGCTAGTCACTTTTTTAGGCACTGAGACATAATGCCCAACAACAGCAACTTAAAGAAGGAAAGGTTTATTTTGGTTTATGTTTTTTAGGAGATTAAGTCCATAGCCCACTGGCTGTAATGCAGGAAGTGCATGCTAGAAAGATCTGATAGAGAAAAGTCATTCAGATTGTGGTGGTCTGGAAGCAGAGTGGGAAGGAAGGAGCCTGAAAGGAAGATACATCCTTCTGCATCACAGCGAAGAGATCTATTTTTTCCAACCAGACTCAATCTCTTAGCAGCACATCTATTATAAACTCATCAGTGGATTGCTAAGGAGCATAGTGTCCCATGATCCAATCGACTTCCAAAATCTTCACCTGTGAACCCGCGAGGTGTTTGGAGAACAATCTAGATCCAAACCATAATTTGTGGTATTTTCTGCCCATTGCCATTATTTCTTTGGTGATAAAATGTATTTTTTCTAGAATAAAAACCTCTGTTTGGCACTTCCTAAGTCCACTCAATCTTCATCCTACATACATGCAGGCCCCGGCCTTTTGTGCACACCCATCTCTTTGGATGATGGCCTTCTATTAGTGACATCTTACACGTATTTGTGGTTAGTAATGTAAGAAGAAAACGATTTCAGAAATAGAGCCAAACATCTCCTATAACTATATTTACATCTCACACTTGTCTTTTCATAGTATGCATGATTGAGTTTGGAAATGTATGCTCTTTGTTGTCACATATCAAATGAATAGACTTTCTATAATTTTCCATGGTGGATAATTTAAAAATGACTGTGAAGCGAAATAAATTATGATTGCAACCATGATTTTATTTTCTATATATCTTCTTAAATAGTGAAGAAGGTAAAAATTAGGGATACCATCTATACCATTAGTAGACTAGGGAATATCCTTAGCCTCAGGTACCTGGTGATAGACATAAATGTTCATAAAATCCTACTCTCCAGAGCAATGATTCCCTTTTTCTAGGTTTTATTTTGTTTTTAATGAACATGTAATATCTGTGCATACTTATGGGGTACAGTGTGATGATTTAGTGTACGTATACATTGTGTAATGATTAAATGAGGATATTTAGACATATATAGCACCTAAATATTTATCTTTTCTGTTTTTTGTAGTGAGCACATTCCAAACCCACTTCCCTAGTTTTTTCAAAAGTATAATGTATCATATTCTTAGACATCCATGACTTAGACACTTTTCTCTCCTTGCTGAGATGAAATACCCAACATCCAAAGTTAAAGTGGGAAATTTATTTAGTTCACTGTTTAGAGAAGTTTTAATCCATAATGATCTGGTCCAAGGCAGAGTGGCACATAGCAGAGGGGCAACAATTCATGGCAGTGGAGGAGAGCAAAAGCAATGAGAGGGAGAGGGAGAGGGAGAGAGATAGGGAGAGGGAGAGGTACGGGTAGAGGGAGGGGAAGAGAGGGACAGGAGGAGAGAAGAAGAGAGGCGGAGAGAGAGAGGGAGAAAGGGAGAGAGAGCAAGACTGTTTCTGTCCCTTATACTGTATGCAGGCTACTCACCCTAGGGCAGGTGTAGCACTCACACCCTTAATCCCAGCATTAGACCATGAATCAATCAAAAACTCTAGATTCATTCACCTCTGAAAAGCCTGCCCAACCATGACCACATGAGGCTTTGGGGAAACATCCAGACACAAACCATAATAATCCATTAGTAGATAAATGGATAAAATGTTTATATATAAACAACATGGCAACATGAACAAACCTGGGGAACATTATGTTAGATGCTTAAATTCATTATAGGATTGGGGGATTTCCAACCACCTAAATGTGTTTCCAAAGTTGTGTATTTATATACACTCTACTGACAAAGGTCAAGAGGCTTCATATCATACTCCCACATAGGTCAGTGGTTTAAAATATTAGATCATCAATTTAGAATTCCACAGTCCACTTATCAATACTTTTATATGATTTATATCATCTAGTTTTAGATTATAGGAAATATTACAAGTTACTTATTCATTTAATACACATACATAGAGCAACTTCCAGATGCCAGCTATAGTTGTGGAGAGATAATAGTAAATAAACTAACAGAAAGAAAATGTTGGAAGCATTTCCCCAGTAAACAGAATTTGTTTGAAGTGACTTTCCTTTAAGATTTCTGATACTGATTTGATACTTTGTTCTTTTGAAGGTTGGTTATCACTACTAGTTTATATACTTTTAATTGAGTTACCATAATAACTATAAATCACTTCAATTAACATTAACTTCTATTGTGGCAGATATAATTAGGAATGCGTATATGACAATTTCTGCCTTTTATAATGAGCTTTCATAGTAATCACTATTGGAACTACAGTATTAAGTATAATTACTAAGTAATCCACTAGAATCCAGAATTACTTTATAATTATATGATATTTTTCTGAGCATGTAGCATTTAGTTACTGGGGAGTAAAATACAATAGTGACATTTAGCAATTCACTACATAATTGGTGAAATCTCACTAATAAATGAGAATTAATGTCCATAAATGCTAGGCATTTTAAATTCCAAAATAAACCCAATCATTCAATCATTTTTTGAAAAAGAAGACACCTTTATTATAACTCTATTTCCAAGGGGAAAAACTATCAGAACACATGAGTCACATAGTTTTGAAGTCCAGAGGAAAGCAGATGGCATTAATTGTCTATATTGAAAAGCAAGCGTATGCTTAATATACTAGAATGAGATTTGGAAAAACAGTTATATCTTGGGTCACAGCTAATTTTTGGCATGTAGGTCTAAAAGCTTCTAACAGAAGCTTCGGGATATGTTTTCCAGAAAAAAAAATCCAGCTAATGAAATGCATTTTTTAGCAGATGCAGAATTCATATTTAGAAAAACCCTTTGGGGAAACTGTATTTCCTCAAGGTCTATGACTTATTACTTAACGAAGAATCTCATTATAAATTTTCTCAAAACATTATAGTAATCTATAAGGCAGAATAAAATATAAAGCAGGTAGCAGTGCCCTGGTTTTCAATGACATGTAGAGTTAGAAAACTGAATTTATTTAGTAAGGTGTATTGATTTCCTAGAGCTACTGTAACAAATTGCTAAAAATTTGGTGGTTTAAAATGACATACATTTATTCATTTATAGTTCTGGGGGCCAGAAGTCACAGATCAACATGTTTCCTGGTAGCTTTTTTTCCAGAGGAATTGAGGGAGAATATATTCCATACCTCTTTAACTACTAGCTTTTGGTGGCTATTGACAAATCTAAAATCTCTTTATTTGTACATGTGTCACTCTGAACTCCACTCCATCTTCACATGGCCTTTATCCCTCTGTCATTCTGTGTCTTATGTATCTTATCAGTCACCCATGAATTTAGTTGAATTTAGTCTTCCCTAATTTTATGTGATCTCATCTTACAATCCTTAGTTTAGTTACTTCTACAAAGACTCATTACAAATAAGGTTACCTTCTGAGTTTCCAGGTCTAGATACCTTTTAGATGATACAGTTAATCCATTATATAAACTATTAATGACGTATAACATTTCAAAAGGAGTCCAAGCAGTTATATGTCCAAATGAGGCTACAGTCTTAGAAATAGATCCCAATCTAGAATTGAACTCTCAAGATAATGTAAGATTCTTCTTGCTATTCAACTTATAGGAAATTATTACTACTTAAAATAAAAATCAACCAATGTCAGGAGAGCAAAATTGTTTAACCAGTAGAATCTTGAGTGAGGTGACAGAAGAGAGGCAAAATGTGAGTCACTGACCTCCCCCAGAATACCGTTTTCCTCCTCATTTCATTCAGCAGAGAAAAATGGACATCCAGGTCACCTTACATAAAGAGATTAGAGAAGAAGAAACCTGAGAACATGTTAGGAGAAGGTAAGTGAGCACCATGTGATGGAATGCCTTGTATCTGTCTGCCTTAACATCTCAGTAAAACTGAAACTACTACCTTACCTTTATTTCACCTATTCAACTACCATTTTGAGTTTCTTTACCACTGCCCAGTTAGCCTTAAGAACAGTATTAAGTAAGTATTTTTAAGTTATAATAAACTAAATTGATTCAATTATAGGTGAGTGTTTTGGGACTCTGCCTAGGTTACATTGGTGTTTGCATAATTTATGTATCTGGGGATTTGTTTTGAAAGCGTGTCTATCTCAGTTTCAGAGTTCAGCAACATTGATTAATTAATTGAACATTTAGAAACATATTTACACTCTTTGAAGAATAGAGGACGCCCACATGAGATCCAAGGTAGCATATCTAACAGCTTGTCAAAATTTGATTATTATTTTGAACAGAGATAGTATTGAAGGCTTAAATGTATCACAGGGTCTTTGCTGCAACTACTTAATAGTACTGTTGTAACTGGAAAGATACCATGGATAATCTATAAGCCAATGGGTGTAGCTGTGTTTCAGTAAAATTTCGTAAAGCAGGAGGTGGACCCAACTTGCTCCATGTACATAGTTTGTTGGCCGTGCTTTTAAGCCAAAATGTTTAAAACTGTCCTCATCTTGCACAACACCAAATCTTGTAGGATGTTTTTTAAATTTTAGTCAGTGGTAAATCTGATCTTTTATTCAGCTAAGCTAAAATTACTGATGGGATCTTTCTTTCCTTTTTTTATCCATATCTAAGTAATCTTTACCATTAAACACTATTTCTACTCCTACAATCACATCCTTGGTTTAAGGAAATCCTCATTACCAAGTGTTCTTTCAGGAGTTTGATATATTTGCTTTCTTGTTTTTAATTTTTTGTTTGGCTGTTTGCTTTGTGGTGGTTTTTTTTTTTTTTTTTTTTTTTTTTTTTTTTTTTTTTTTTTTTTTTTTTTTTTTTTTTTTTTTTTTTTTTTTTTTTTTTTTGAGACAATACAGTCCAGGCTGGCCTCAAACTCTCTGTGACCCTCCTGCCTCAGATGTTTGAGTGCTTGGATTATAGGCATGTGCTAACATTCTTAGTTGCTTCCTTTTTTGATACATTTCATGCATTATGGATAGAATTGTCCTTCTGAAATAAAGCTCAAAAACATTCAATAAGTGAAGAGAATAAGGAAGTACATATGTTAGAACTATAAAGTACTAGAAAAATATGAATAATGGAAATCATACAAAATCAAAAAAAAAAAAAAAGAATAGCACTCAGATCATTTTGCCTCTTAATCACAACTCTCAAACAGGTAAATCCAAATCAATTGATCGAATATTTTTTTGAAGGACATTAAAGTGTTTAAAAGTGTGTCCTTGAATGCATTAGTCAGTTTTCTTGTTGATGGACAAACTACTTGGCACCCTCAATTTAAAGGAGGAGTGGTTTATTTGTCTCAATTTGGTTTCAGAAGATTCAATCTGTAGTTGGAGATTACAAGGCAGAACAATCATGGCAGAAGGGTGAGGTGGAGCAAAACTGTTTCACTTCATGTTGGCCAAAGAGCAAAGCTATAGAAAAAGAGGCCAGAGACCAGGCAGAGCTCCCAAGGCTATTCTTTCTTGACCTACCCAGACACACTTA
>RJWM01013039.1:36483-54731 GCA_004363535.1 Dasyprocta punctata | reverse complement strand
CATTAACACAGATTTTAAAAATAATTGCAGGACAAATCTTGTCAGAAAATGGGATAAGTTAGGTTGGAAAGTTATTCGGGGGTTATAATGTAAGGGAAGAGTAAGTCAAAGTCAAAAGAAAGAAAGACAGAAATTCAGAGGAGAGAAATACTGCTCCTTATTGGAAAAGTAAGGAAGGGCTTTTTGAAGGAAGTGATATTTAAAATGGCATTTCCACCGGTGATGGTGGACTAATTAGTAGAGAAGAATAAACTTAGGCACAGAGATGAAACAGTCTTTAGTAGAGGAAAGACTAGTCATGACAGGGAGGGAGGAACTGCCAGTTCAATTTGCGATTGGAAGTGGGTGGCTGGGAGTTTGAAATAATAGAGAAAAAATCCTTCTGATTATCCAATTTTCAGCTGCGAATCAGTGCCCCAAGAGGTGATGACTGGCTCCAAGATGAAGATAATTAGGATGGTCTCAAACCTAAGTAGGAATTTTCTGACTCCATAGCCCACTGCATTTTTATACTGTGAACAGACTTAAGGTAGATAGAAGACGAATTTCACTTTAGTGGCGGTAGAAATCTGTGAAGGATTCTGCCAGAAGTAAGAGGAGAGAGGCACTTGAGGAAGACTTTTCCAATAGTTGTATGCAGGGAAGACTGAGCAGCTTTGTCACATGATGTCAAAAAACAGTTAAATATGTTCATGAGTAGAGAAACGCGGTAGGATAATAATGTAGTATTTGTAGGAGCACTTTTTACACAGAATGTGCAATAGTGCAAGGTAACATTCAAATCCAAGCAACCAATGATACAGTCCATACACCAGGGAATCTTCTTTCCTGTCTTGGGAGTAAAACCAACCACACATCTGTACTCTGTATCTTTGTCCCTCAATTGTAGATTGCGATCTTGAAAAAATAAATTATTCATCAAAAGAGGTAAAAGTAAAGAAATGGGAAACTATAGAAATAAGATAATTTATACTTGGGTAGCAAGAAAATAATAGCTAGTCATTAGTAAAGGGAATAAAATAATTAACAATTTTGAATACCTGTAAAGTCAAATGAAGTCGAGACGCTCATGCTTCGGACTTGAATAAATTTAATGAACTACATTTGCCATATGAGGACACCATAAACATCATGAAAATGGTTCCTGTTAGGAAAGCCCGACTGCTGGAAATAGCATCCACAGCACCGATATTTTAAACATGGCACTGTTGGATAAAGATGCTGCTATTACAATGTTCTTCATAGCCAATGTCCCTTCCCTCACATGGCTACACAGCCACTGATAACATGCTAGCTTTTGCCCCAAAAATGGCTTCAGATCCAGAAGAACAGATGTAAGTGCCCTTCAATGTGCGACTCACTTTGCTTTTTATGTGGGTGTGAACTGAATGCATTCCTGGTTGAAAACACCACATAAGGTGCTCCTTGTTTTTATGAAACTGGAAGGACAAGACAATGAACAGATAACCATGGCTACAAACTGAGGTGAAGCAATTTAATGTGAAACAGCTAACAAAGGAGAGATCACTATTTGTAAAACAGTTGCTTTTAGTAAGGAAGTAAGAGATAGGTTTCTCGTCATTGCGACATTTTTCTTACACCATGTTTGCTTTGATTCTACTATAGCAGATTGTGAAATAAAATTTTCTGTGGAAAAAAAAGGCAAATTGTTCTTTTTTTTTTTTTTTCTTTTTTTGGTACAGGGAATCGAACTCATGACCTTGCGCTTGCCAGGCAGGCACTTATACCACTGAGCTAAATCCCCAGCCTCATTCATTCTTTTTCCACCATAATTGAATCTCAAAATTTGAACACTGTTTAGATGAAAATGGCACAGAAAGCAAAATTCTGGTCAAATTTAAGTACTAGATGTGAACATTTGCTAAGCAAAATATACATTTCAAACATACTTAAAAATACAAACAGAGAGATAGAAAGAGTTCATTACATTTCTTTACTTTTCATATTACTTTAGATTTGTCTAAGTTTAGTACAGAATTTGGAGGCATTTCGCTTAGTCTCTTAAACATGAATTTTGATGATGACTGAAAATAATGTATTTTATAACTCTAGATTTAGGAACAATTTTGTGGTTGCCTAGGTAACTTCATATAATTCTTTGTTAACACTGGACATCAAATTGCATGAGTGCAAATAGAGGGAAACTTGGAAAAGACCAGCTTAGATAATGAGAAGGATGTTCATAAAGCATTGGTAATAATGATAATAACCATTATTATTTCTGGTTACTACATGCCTGGAATTCTACTAATGCTTTGTGAATCATGTACTGTGCATAGCTTCATATTTAATGTTGTGTTTTTGTTTCTTACACCTGACAACCTCACTCACGTTATAAATGAGTTAACTGAAGTTGAAGATCTTTTCTAAAATCACATAGCTGCTAAGAAGTAAGTTATAAGTTGAAATCAAGATTTTTTTTCTATTTCTAAGCCTATAGTTTAACTTCTGTGCTATAATTTAGTAGGCTTTAATGAAAAGGTGCAAAAGTTCAATACAGTGAAAATCTTAATGACAGAAATGTTAGCAGAACTTATTCCTTTGACAATGAAACTGAATATTGTTAGAATGAAGAAAGCTGTGGTTTCGTTTTCTTTGAATTTAGATTTGACATATTTATTGTTTCTTCAGAAGGATAGATTTCCCTTCCTCTTGATCTGGATAGATACTGAATAAGCATAGCTGTTTTAACTTTCAACTTTGGAGCACACAGGAATGAGTGCAGTTTCAAGTGAGAAGGAGTAGAAATTTTTTTGAGATAAATTGAGCAAAAGGAGTGGAGTTTCACAAATCCGGCAAAGAAATATATTCTTATTGTATTGCGCACTAGGTTAAATACTGTATATGATATATACAAATGAATTAATGATTGATTATTTGTTCTTTATGTGACCTCATGTGCTTGGGCAACATGGAGTTAAAGAGGGTGGGGATAACATATAAAGCATGCCTACACAAAATTTGAGAGATAGATACATAAAATGATACAGCATATTAGACTGCAGGGAGGGATAAGATAATAGCCTCCAGAGCCAGACAGTCTAGATTTAATTTCCTGCCCTGTCATTTACTAACAGTTTGTCTATCTTATCAATTTCCTCACCTATAAAATGGAAATTATAGCAATAAAATAACACTTTCTATTGTGAAATACAATTACAAAAATTTGCCAATCCAAAAAAACCACTGCACAAAGGTTGAAGAGAAAGAAAACAGTTTTTTAATTAAATAAGCATTAAACAAAATAAGAAGGGTATTACAGGCAAAGTGCTGAAGAGATTGCAAAGACAGAAGAAAATATCGACTTTCCAAATAACCCAGCAGATATAACCTGCTACATACATATTCTCAAGATAAATAATAACCAGTGTTCAAGTAAGAGGACTTGAGATCATCTGTCATGCGTAGTCCACCTTAACTTTACCTTGTAGTTAGATGCCCGATTTTGTTTGTTAATTGACCTTTTCTAAGGGAAAAATCTACTCTCCTTGACAAAACATTTCCAACAAATGGTTCCCCACTCTTTGAGAAAGACATCACTATTTGCTAGAATAAGTTTTATTAAGTTATAAAAAATTGACACGCATTTCAATGAGACAGAAAAAACTTACATTAGAAGTTTTGTAAAGCGATTGATTTATGCCTCTGAACAGATGCTACAGCAGGGCAGGGGAGTCTTTATTTTATTTGAGGAATAATTTAATTAAATTTCTTTTAAATTTGTACTTTTCCTTATATTCTTCAAATTTGGAAGAGTTTTGAAGCAATTACTGAGAGTATAAATGCTGTAAATATTTGTATTACTATTATCACAGATTATAGTGGTTGCATAATGAACTGGAAATTATTTGTGTGGAATATAAGTCATTCTAAGGACATGTGTATTAGGTTTTTTATTGTTTGTTTTTTGTTTGAGACAGGGTCTCATCATGCAGTTCAGACTGGCCTTGAGCTCACTTTGTAGCCCCGCCTGGTCTTGACTCACAATAATTCTCTTGTCTCAACCTCCAGAGTGCTGGGATTACAAGCATGTGCCACCATGCCCAGTTTAAATATTGGGTTCTTTAGAAAATGTTGGAAAATGGAGGTGTAAATGTGCCTAGAAATAATTTATCTGTATTTGCCAATTGATTATAAATGTGTTATATAAGGAAGTGTAAAATTTTCAAATGTAGAATAGTACATAACTTTTGTTAGGAAGAATAAAAATCAAGATATCCAACCTCACAAATAAGCTGTGTTTGGGAATGGTGAGAGCAATAATATTGAGACCTTTTTCTGGGATATAGCTATGGTAAATCTAGTATGCAATTTAGCTTTGATGGGAAGGAAAAATATCATAGAGTTGACAGAGGGGTAATACAGAAGAAAAAATTTCAATATGCTAAGTTTCATAGTGGGTTGTTGTATAATGGGTTTTGGGAACACAAGATGATCAACCAGTGCTTGCAAACCTATGCGAACTGAGTTTCTGGCTAAGATGGAGGTAGAAATGGAAGAAAATAACAGATCCATTGTCAGGCAGAAGGATCTGAGCCAGAATGACAGAAAAATGTTCAGCCTAGAAAACAACCTGAAGAGTAATGTCTTCAGAAAAAATGTACAAGTTATAAGGAAAGTCATCAAGGCATTTTATCTCTTTTTGTTCAAAAAGTTACATTGAAATTGAGACCAGAATTGGAAAAAAAGAACTATGAAAAGAAGAACAAAATATATTTATCAAGAAACCTTAGGTTTATGTTGGATTGGGTTAAATGATTGGGTAGAAAAAAAATACTGAATTTATAAAATATAAATATATATCTACAAACTAAGTCTCCCTAACTGACTCTCATGAGCCAGTTAGTCAAGTCTTTATCTTGTCTGTGAGTAGCCCTCTTGCCCTCTTATAAAACTGTGGTATAAAAAGATAGAAAATATTATTAAAATGAAGATGAGTGGAGATAATGGAAACGCATGCTCGTGACTTAGAAAACCGTTAGGTTAGTTTACATTGCAAGTGAATAGTTACTTCATAGCAAGGGTTTACTAGTCATTGCTTTACCTCTGGGCCAGGGACTTGGTCTGAAACTATCTCTGCAGGATAGGTTTTTCAACTCAACGGTAAAGTATAGTTATGGAAAGCATACTGATTTCTGAGAGGTCAGGAAGGAGCTCTAAGAGAGCAAAGGTGATTTAGTAGAGATTCCTAAGTGACATTAAAAGCAAAATGAATATATAATGGGATAAAGTCATGTAACTATTTGTATTTCTCCAAAAAATCAGGATACTAAAAGTAGAATTAAAAAAAGCTGAGAGTGCTTTTAATAATAAAAAAATGAGATTTGTGTGCAAACCCAGTATACAGTCACAAAGATAATTTTGTTTTGAAAAAAAAAATATATGATGTAGTCCTTATCCCATCCAACTACATTTGCAATTTAAGGGAAATTCTCCAGTCATTCTTCCCAGCAATAATTGTGCATATATCATTAAACAGCATGTAAATTGTATTGTATGAATATTTTACAAGGCAATTTTGTTCAGCTAATCATCATATTGAGATTGATTATAGAGAAGGGAAGTATTGTTTTATTTCTGATACTGACACTATCTATTTTTATTTAAGAGACCTTTCCTTTACTCTAGAGAACTGAATTTCTAGATGCTGTATTCAAAGTTTCCAGTCTTTGTGAACTGGCAAATTCAGCACTGGCTCCTAGCAATGAATTTCAATGGAATATTCTTTTTTTTTTATGTTGTCAAATGTTTTCCTTTCAATCATAGCGAAAAAAAAAAATGACATGATGGACCAAAGCGCCATAGGCTTTGCAAAGCATTCGTCCGGCAAAGAAGAGTTCAAACTCTTGAAATTTTTATAAGGATCTGGCTTCCTTGCAAAAACAGCAAATCTTCAAAAATAATGAAAAAATAATCAATGCAGTCAGTATACAAAGTGCATTTCTTTTCCAAATTTAATTTTTTTTGCCCTTAATTGTTTTCTTTTGTTTGGAGATAGTAATATAATTAAATATTTTTGATTCAAAAAGAACACAAATCAAAACAAAGACCCTGAAAACAGTTTTGTGGTAATTTTGAGATGAATTGAATAAGAAGAAAATGGAAGAAACTATTTTCAATAACACACCATCTTTTCTACTCCAGTACAACCCGTTCACTTGGCATACTACTTTAAATAAGCATCTAAAATATTTCTGTAAGAGTTTTTCCAAAATTTATTGAGTAAGAAACATTTTCCCTTAGTGATATGAGATATTTTTGTCATAACTTATACTTATGCTAAGTTTTAGTGAACCACTAGTCTTTATCACTTTAGGAATTAACACAAGACACAGACAAAGGAAATAAAGGTACCATTTACCCAGTCAGCTAGAGAATTGATTTGAACTACGTTACCTTTATGGGCCAGTCTTTTCAAGAAATGTTCAAAATTTTTATATGCAGCAAAGAAATACCAAGGTACTGAGAGACTGAAGTTTATCAAATTTCTCATAAACTGTAGCAAGGAGAAGAGAAGGCTTTGCGACAACTTGATAAAAAAAGCAAAACATGTGTGATATTATCACTTAAGAAAAAGCTATTTTCCATGACACAACATGCAACAATAATTATATAGTATTAGTGCACAGATTTAGGAAAAATTTACAGAGTAGTAGGTTTAATAATTTCAATCAAAAGAAACTCTAATATGTCACTTGAGAAATGACTTCTACATTATCTTCAGTACCTGGTAGAACAAAGATGTTTTTGATAGAATTCTTAAGAATGTTTAAAAAGGGAGTATGTCAATTTTTTAATAACTTTGATATAAAGTATAAGATCAGTTAATGAATACTGTGCAAAAGAATTTTTAAAACATGTGTTTACTTACACGATGCAAGATTTTATGACTACAAGCTTTGAAAAGTCATTAAAATATATTACATATATTATATAATAAATGTACATGTATTTTTATTAACACACAGTCATTTTTGTTTGCTAAATTATCCTTTATCAAGTTTCTAATTCATTTGTTCATTTGTTTATTTTAAAAATTTCACTAATGAAAAGTAGTTATCCAAATAGTGCTAAAACTTGCTCTTCTAAGGGGCAGGTATATTTTTAGGATAAATTTGTTTTGCAGTATATTTCCATAGTTTGACATGTATACATTTGGCAAATCCATTTATGTCATCTGTGTATCTAAAAAGTTCTAAAAGAAAATTAAAATTAATACCGTCGGAAGTCACTTAGGAAATATCTGAAGTGTAGTGGGTGATAGTAGCTTTGTCAGACATATCATACTTGCAGGATATTCTACAATAAACAAGTAAACTAACCATGCAATATTTTGCTGCATAGTCTTTAGCACTCTGTTGTTTTCCTGGTTGTAAATGTAGAAGAAAAGAAAAAGAAGACAATAGAAAAGAATCACAGAGAAAGCAAGAAGTACTGCACTAGATTCCAGTCATTGTACAATCAAATGATCACTAAAATAAAAATCAAAGAATCTACTGAATTCCCACACACTGGATGTCAAAAATTTAGTTTATGCAATTTGCCTGGCTAGGGATTTAAAGAGCATTGTAAAAAAAGACTGATTTCAGAAACTCATAAGACTGTCACTAGACATATCCTTCCCTAAAATATGATTTTTCTTATCACAGATAATTGGTTTCGTAATATATATGACACACTGCTAGATGTTGAAAATCAAAGAAGTATAATTTCTTACCACCAAAAGTATTACAAATTCAATTTTATGGTTAGTTATACGAAAAACAGAACTGTTTTGAAGAAAAGATAGTAATTTTTTCTGGTATTGGTGATAGAATTTAGGGACACTCTACAACTGAGCTACCTCCGCAACCCTCTGTATTTTTACTGTGAGACAAAGTTTTGCTACAATGGCTCAGAGAGGTCTTGAAGGTAAGATCCTCCCAAGCAACTGGGACTACGGAGGTGAGCCCCCAAACATTACAGTGCTTTATTTTAGGCATATTTGAGCTGTGAAGCAAGGGCAGAATATACAACCAGAAGAGAAGTTAGGGTTTAGAGCTCATAATTGAATCATTTAGATAGAAGTAGATCATGGAAGTAGAGGAAAAAGTGGTCAACAAAGCAGCCAAGATGACTGATGTAGCTGATGAAGGAAGAGAGAACCAATGAGGTAAGGGCCCCTGCCGAAGTATTAAATCTTTCAGGCAAATCTAAAAGCTGATAATGTGTTACAGAATAATTTTTGCTATATTCCACTTTGGTTATCCCTATAATGCGGTGATTCAAATGAAGTATATTGACAAATCATTTAATTGTATGCAGGAATTACACATTATCTTACAGTGAATACTTCAAACCCCATAGGTTCAATTCCTCCATCTTCAGGGGAGACTTAGAAATCCAATTGTCTTCTCAAAGGAATATACTTTCTATGTTGTCACCTTACGCACATTTCTGAAATCCTACTATTAAAACTCCCCGGAGAAACTCTGAGATAACACGTTCACTCCAATGTCAGTGAATTTGACTGCTTACTTATTAGCAAGATATACTGTGCTTAAGTTCCTAAGAAACCTTAAAGATCTGTTAACACCTGTCCTATGTATAGTTTGACAATTTTCAGCTCAAATGGAAAAAATGGCAAGTAAATTTAATCTTAAAAAGTAATGCTATATTTTGAGTGCTTATCAATAAATAAAACCATATAATTATGAACATGTTAATGTAAAACTGATAAATTGAGCTAAAATATGTAACTGAAAATTTTTTATGACTTGACTGATAGCAATATGTAGTAGATTTTGAGGTAATTTTGTGCATATGAGAGTTTAAGTATAATTTTTTTTTACTTAAAAATGATAATTTGCCTTAGGTTTTATTTATATTTATAGCTGAAATTTTATGGCAAAGAACACAAGAGGATTTTTCATATAGTGAAAACCTGTGGGAAGTCAATTTACTCCAGATAGTCATGGGTCTAATGCCATCCTCCACTAAGGCAGATTTTGTAAACCATAATACAGGAACCAACTCCCTTATCTTTATCTTTTATTCACTTTATTTCCTAGTCCATGACTTGCCCTACTATATTAGAGTTATCAAATTTTTCATCTGAACATTTATGAAAAATCAATAGCAGGATCTCAGATAGACAGAATTTAAATTGGTGTCTAGAGAAATCCTTCAATGCCCACCGCTCTCACTGCAAAAGAGGCTAGAACCGAGACTCCAGAGATTTCTATCATTTACTGGTCAGTTTTCAATGAGGTAATTCTCATCATAAATCTTATTAGGGAAACACTATTGTTGAATACCACAGGTGTTCCATTAATTGAGAGAAAGGTAGGCCTGGGATGATTGTCTACTTACCCAAGGGCCTCCTTGCTATCCTGTGTTTGGGTGTACTCAGCTAATAAAATAAAATAAAATAAAATAAAATAAAATAAAAAGCACTTTCCCTGGCTATTGCAACTGGGGTTTACAAATGCTAAGTGCTAATGCATGATTTAAAAGTATTCTATTTCCTTATTTCTTTTGGGCTGCAAAGCTTTTGTGTCTCTGCTAGCAACATCTAGGTCACTTGAAGGTTGGACTGAACATAAACCGCACAGTGTAAGCATGTGGTTAGGTTATGCTGCAGGAATAGTGCTGCGGCTTTGTATTTCCAGGCTTTGAAAACTGCTCATTTATAAACTACAAGCAGAAAGTTGTTTGATTTTGTGTGATCCCACATTGTCTCAAAGACTAAAATATTACTGCTTAGCTGTAACCAATAATGAGAATACAGGGAATTAACTTCTTTGCAGCCATTTTTCTTATGGTGGCTAAGGCCTAGAAGCCTCAGTACTTCATAGAAAGTTTCAAAGTTGATCATGTAGCAAGAATCACAATTAACTGATTATATACTTAATAAACTATGTCACATCAAAGTATTTCAAAATCATGTACTTCTGATACAAGATTTCCATTTTTCATAGGGAATACAACTGTATTAATGGAAACTCATTATTTGATGATACACAAATCAAAAATTATGCAAACAAAAATGTCACTCTGAGTCCCTAATTAAAGAACCTTTTTTTAACCTACAATAGGTTAGTCAGTGAGAATATGAGATGAAAGATACTTGAACTTTCCCTTGATATATAATTCTTTTTGAATTGCATCGTTTCAATGTGTTTATCTGCCTTTCTTGTAGTACTATGAGATATAGTATAACTCCACAAAGATTGGCAATAAAGAAACATTAAGTAATAGAAATTAATTTCTTCAATAGTTTCTAAAAAAAATTCATTAGTCTACAGAGTTAATTTTACAGTTTTACTGCAATCATTATTTATCATCACTTGATTTATGGGAAAGAATTAGAGTTATTAGCTATTAAATTATCCATGAAAATTTGACACTTCTCTAGACCAAACAAACCCTGGGGCTTGCTGATTTTCCCAGTGTGAAACATCTGTGGCTTCAGCTAGAAAGAACTTAACATTGTCTAATTAGATTTCCAAAATTTATAAGGTTCAAATGTTCTGTTATTAGAAACCCGAGAATTAGAGCAAAAGTTTAAATTCTCACTTATTAAAGTTTATTTAAAACTTCCTAATGATGGCTATATATTTATACTAAGAGGACTGAATTGTAATTCATTCAAACCAACCAAGAAATATTTAGATATACATCTAAGATGAATCTTAGATAACTGTAATAAACGTGCAAATTTTTTGAAGCATTTTAAAATAATTGTGAAAATTTTAGATAGTACTAGAGATATTTAAGACTAACATGTTTTATAAACCATTGAATTAAGTGCACATATATTTGCTAAGCATTTTGATTATTCTTTCATTACTGATTATCTGAGGAATATAAAAAACTTATCTTTAAAATTAGTAGTTTTACTAAATTCTTGCTTCTCTTTCTTCTCTGTATGTTTACCATAGACAACGTGTCAAAGAAATTCAGGTCCAAACTAGGAAATTTGTTACACATCATGCCCTTTCCATTTTATACTCTCTGGGATATTCTGTCAAGAAAAACAACAGAATTATCTGGAATGCAAATGCCCTTTGGGTTTATGACTGAGAGGACTAGTTAAGATAGGGGTTATTTGAGATGTCCACTCTTGTTCCAAGATGCTACACAAGGCAGCAGAGAATTTTCTAGCAACTCTACCATGCTATCCCATCATCTTAATCTAAATTTTCAGGAATTGGTCTCATCCAAATTGGCTCTGCAGGTTATGTTGACAACAGAATCCTGCTGCCACCATGTGCAAGGGGGCCCCCAGCAACTAGAACCAGACATTCTGCCAAGCAGAACACACAGCTTTCTCCTCAGGGGACGAACCTTTTTTTAATAGCTCAAGGAAAGACATTATACCTTATTCTAATGCATTCAAAGACATGTATGTAACTGGCTCACCACTCATTGTACAAAGTTTCTTATTTAAAATATGAATAAATTAAAATAAATGAATTTATAGATAATAAATAAGTCATATATAACATAGATTTAGAGTTTTTAAGTTAGTTGAACACAAAAAATGAAATAATTTGCCCTCAGTATTACTTTTATTGAAATATCACCTAATTTTTTCTGTTTTGTTTAAAATCATATTGATTTAGGCAAGAAAAATCAAATACACTGAAACATCTAATATTAGAGAAATTGCAAAACTTCAAAATAGTACACACTATTTGGTTGAAGTATTTCACAAACATTTTCTCTACAACAATAGAAAGACAGTGTCTGGATATCAAGAGAAGCCTAGAAGTTTATAAGAAGAAATACTGCTTTTGTTATTAAGGGGATGAACAGGTAAAGTGGAAATTCAACTAATCAATAAATGTTTATTAAGCCATTAATATCTAGTAAGAAATATATGGTCATTGATTACTGATTTGTGGGAAACTATAGTCTAGAGGACTGATATAATCAAACAAAACAGTACCACAAAATGAATGGAAAAGGCAGTCGAAATTGATGTCTTCTATACATCTGACAAATGGTTACTATACAGAATATATAAGAAACTAAAAAAAAAAAAAAAAAAAAAAAAAAAAAAAAAAAAAAAAAAAAAAAAAAAAAAAAAAAAAAAAAAAAAAAAAAAAAAAAAAAAAAAAAAAAAAAAAAAAAAAAAAAAAAAAAAAAAAAAAAAAAAAAAAAAAAAAAAAAAAAAAAAACCCAATGGCAAAAAAGAGAGAAAATAACCTGGTTTTAAAAAAGAGAAGTAAAGCTAAATAGATATTTTTTGAAAGAAGAAACGCAAATAGTGATAAATACATGCAAATATTTCAACATCATCAGTAATTAAGAAACACAAATGAAAACCACAGTGAGATATTGCCTTCTGTAAAAACATCTATACAAAAAGTGACTAATGGTAAAAAAATTCTGGTGTGGTTGCAAAGAACAAAACAACACCTGCACTTTGTTGGTGGTGTTACTAGGCTCTGGGGTTCTGGACTCTCCTTTCAAAAGTCATTTCTAGTTTCCTTTTGTCCTGAAGAAAATATTGAATGAAACAAGCATAAATAGTGTCAAAGTGACACATTTACTAAAGCTAAGAGAAAACCAGGTTCAGCAGAACCAATTTAGCCCAAATCACTAATTTATCAAAGGTAGGAAAAATCAAGCCTTGCAGAGCAAGCTTGCAAATAAAGGTAGGAAAAAGGAGGAAAAAAATTGCAAAATTACACCCTGCAGCATAGGGAGGGCTCCTGTGAAGAGACACAATAGCGAGTGCTTAATGCTCACTGTCCCTCCTTTATATTTTTCACACTGGCTTCATATCCAGGTCAGTCTACCAAAAACTTACTAAAGTTCTCTCACAGGAAGTCCACATGCAGGGCTTGGGAATGGCTGTGTGCCTGCCTATGGGGATTTTGTGATGCCTATAGCCATGTCCTTATCTTCTTGCCTCAGTGGAAATGTAAATTAGTACAGCCATTATGGAAAACAATATGGAGGTCCCTAAAACAATTAAAAATAGAACTAACATATGATTCACCAGTCCCACTGTGATATATGTCCAAAGGAAATAAAATCACTATATCTAACAGCTATCTCCTCCTCCTCCTCCTGTTCCTCTTCCTCCTCCTCTTTCTCTTCCTTTTCTTCTTCTTCTTCCTCTTCTTCCTCTTCCACTTCCTCTTCTTCTCCTTCTCCTTCTCCTTGTCTTTCTTCTCCTTCTTCTTCCTTTACTTTTCTGTCTTTGAAATTTTAATTTCTCCCTCCAGGAAAATTTTAACTCTTTCTGTTAACCAGAAAACCTAATTAGACCCTTATTTTATTCTTTATTTTCCTACAGATCCTTTTTCCCTGCAAAGACTTATATAATGATCATGGGAATTAGAGTACTATAAAACATAATGTAAGCATGGAGTATTACTCTGAGTTAGTTTCAGGCAGTCTGCTAATCAAAATAGTCTCTAATGTGTTAGAGTTGCAACCTATTTTCTTTCTTTCTTGACTTTACTTTTAATTTTGTTCAATTCCAAGAAAATGAAGTAACACACATTTATTAACAGAGTCTAAACAGTGGATTAAAAAAAAAGGTATGTTTATTGGTAATGCGTGAAAATGTTAAGTCTCTTTAATTTGAGCAGCAACCCAATAAGACAGCCCAATATTCTCCAGCATGGAGAAGACTATTATACATTAACTTGCAGATGTGAAATAAATTTCCATTTTTATCTGCAAGTTTTCAATCCAGTTTCCTTCCAATAGTTCTAAAAAGCTAATAACTTTTTGAGAAAGAAAAGGATAATGAAATTTAGACATTACCAAAGAAATGTATAATAGGAAAAAATTCTTTAAATCTCAGACTATAACAGGAAGTACAATGCCATTCTAGATATTAAAATCAGTTTTCACATGCACATTTGGAAAGGTTGTATCCATTTCAAATATTATGTGAAAAAAGAAATCTGTCATACAATTGTCTTATTCTTCTAAAGACATGAACTTTTTAGAAATTCAAAATATGCTGAAATTAATGGAGACTATTCTTTGGATTCTAAACCAACTCAGAATTGTACAATAGGGGCACTTATTTCTTTGTCATCTAGAATTGATGAGCCTGTTAGATGCTAATTTCAGGGTGTCACTAGCAACCATTTTGGGAGTAAAGATTGATTTGAATAACAGTGGGTTTTCCTTGAGGTAAAGTAGAAATACAATTAGAGGAAGAAGCTCATAATTTATCTCAGCTTTATGTAAAAATATTATCAAAAAGGATATGAACAGCTAACAAATGCAGAAATGTGCCAAGAATTCTAAATCTTCCAGGTTTAAGTAAGAATCAAAATCAAATTCTCTATCTGTTAGTCTTAAAAATGTTAATAAGGATATTGGTATAGGTAAATTTCAATTTACATATAATTTAGATAGTCACTTAAGATCTGAGAACACATTCAGAAGTGCTGTTTGACCTCATGGATGTTCAGCATAAAAAAGTCAGAATTTTTCCAAAAGCATCAATTTTTTTACATAACACCATTTTCTTCTAAATCACTGTATGTAAGATTTGCAAATAGAGTTCTTAGTAGTTTAGTTATGAACCCAATTATTAACCTATAAATATAAACTCTAAAAATCTCACATGTGGATTTTCCTCTACATGTATACAAAATAAGGGGAGAAAATCTTTTTTCTCTTCTCTCTTACTTTCATTGATTAAAACTTGTGAATTAAATCGACAAGTTAACAGAGGAACACAAATCGTATACAAATTGTACTGGTATTTTAATATGCATATGTGAAATCCTCTAAAATAGTGAAAAAATTCTATGAGGTGATTAGCTTCAAGAGCTTATCTAATATCTTAGCAAACAATGCTAAACTGTGAGGAGTAACTGGACAAACATAAGGGAGCTGCCAGTTCAAGGGGAAAAAGATTCTGAGGAGGTGAGTAGGAAATGTAAGGGGGAAACTGCTAGCGGTAAATATTTGGCACGCTCAGCTCGGTGCTGTCTGCATCACAGGTAGTCAGGGATGTTCTTTTCCAGGATGGGGTGGGTGGGACTCACAAGGGCATTTCATGCCCTGTATTTAGATTGATAGGGCAAAACCTTCTTCCATCCAGTTTTTCTCAGTTGCCTTCAGATCAACATAATTCCCATCACTAAGTGGCATAGTTTGGAGTGGCATATTCTATTTGCGGCACTGGGGATTGAACTCACAACTTTGTGCCTGCCACACAGGCACTTAAGTCATTGAACCAAACTCCCAGCCCTACTTTTTTGAGGCAGGGTTGCACTATGCAGCTCAGACCGGCCTTGCGCTCGCGCTGTAGCCCAAGCCGGCCTGGAACTCACAACGCTCCTCCTACCTCAGCCTCCTGAGTGCTGGGATTAAAGGCGTGCGCCACCATGCCCAGTTTGGAGTGGTATATTCTAATTCACTTCAAATGAATTTCATTTCAGAATAAATGGATAAAGGTTTTGTTTGTTTAAATATATCTTGCTGTAATACTAAAAGCTTTGATGTTACTGATCAAGTCAATTACAAATATACTAAGCATCTATAAACTTTAAATTTTAAATGACCTAAACAACATAATACTTTCTTATATATCAGTTTATAAATATCAAGGCTAGCTGGGGGTGGTGGCGCACGCCTTTAATCCCAGCCCTCGGGAAGCTGAGGTAGGTGGAGCGTTGTGAGTTTGAGGTCAGCTTGGGCTACAAAGTGAGCAAGGCCAGCCTAAACTACATAGTGCAACCCTACCTCAAAAAATACAGGGTCAGGAGTTTGGCACAGTGGCTTAAGCACCTGTCCTGGCAGGCATGAGGTTGTGAGTTCAATCCCTGGTACCAGAAAAAAAAAAAATTAAAGATAATGTTGTTTCTGGTTTGCACATCTTTTTTCTCTATTTTATTTTTTAAGTTTAAAGTATGTTAAATATCAACATTAATTGTAATAAAGCATATAACTATGGGAATGTGCAAAAAGCAAGCATAGATGCCAAAACCTCTAACCTTAAACATTAGCCTTAAACTAAGTTTCAGTTTTTTCATCTGTAATTAGAGATAATTTTTGATAATGCTTTCAGTTTTTTAACAGCAACAAATGTAAACTTGCTTTTGTGCTTCGGGGAGTTTTGCAGTCTGAAATTAGATTTTAGGGAATAATCTATTGCTTTAGTATCTTTTACCATTAAAAGCCATATTGTCTGAATAGTCATACTATTTATCTACATATTGTCTGAATAGTCATACTATTTATCTACATATGCATATGATATAAATCTGTTAAATGCAAAACTTTCAAATGTATTTACATCTGATATATTAATATAGAGTTTTAGATTTTCTATACAACCATATTTTAAATTAAATATTTTGATTCTTGACAGTTCTATACTGATTGTACCTAGCTTGATTTCTATGAACATACCAACCCTTGACCTGAAAATGGTAGAGTTGCATTTGTTTGTGTGTGTTTAATATTGGAGAAAACTGGCAATGAGTTACAAGGGAAAAAAATGAAGAAATATAATACCTGAAAGATGCAATGAAATATTTAACTTAATGTAAGTCGTATCTTACTTTTTAATATCTTATATTTGAAATATGAGGCCAGACACAGATTTTATGCAAATTTATAATAAGTTAAATTTTTCTGAATATTCATAAAAATATAACTTGACTTGCTATGAAGTTTGTCACTCATTTAAATTATTTTCGTATCTAGCTATTATAAATAATGTTGCACTGAAGATGGGAGTGCAGATATCTTAATTGGATGTTGGTTTCATTTTCTTTTTACTTACAAATAAAATAACTGTATGATATGATGGTTCTATTTTGAATTTTTGAAAAAATTCTATGGAGGTTTTCATAATAACTACAAATGTAAGTACCCACCAACGGTGTACAACAGATCTTTTCTCCATGTAATTTGCAATATTTGTTCACTTTTTTCATTTAAAAAAACTGACAAGTGTTCAGTGATATCATGTTGTGATTTAGATTTGCATTTTCTTGATAATCAATAATAATACATTTTCATATACTTATTGACCATTTGTGATCATCTTTGAAAAAAAATTCGCTTTGGTTTCTGTTTCTTGTTTAAACATATAGTTCCTTTTTTGTTATTGAACTTTATGAATTCCTTTTGTATTAAGTGCTTTAGATTTTACGATTTGTCAGATATATAGTTAGGAAAACTTTTTTCCCATTTTTTTGGAACTTTTTCTGTCTAGAAAGTTTTTTCAGTTTTTTGTAGTCCTTGTCATATATTTTCACGTTTTGCTACCTATGCTTTTGATGTCATAACAAAATTCATTACCGAAATCAGTGCTGAAGAATATTTCTTCTATTTTTTTTCTTCTAAGACATTCTAACTCCAAGTTTTACACTTAGGGCTTTAATAAATTTTGAGCTAAAATTTGTGTGTAGTATAAAATACAAATCTGATTTCATCATTTTCCCTGTAAGTTTCCAGTTTTCCAAACATCTATTGGAGCTCTTCTCCTCTTCTCTTTGTGCATTAGTGAAGCGCTTGTTAACGATCATGGAACACATATGCATGGATTTATTTCTAAGATTTTTACTCTGTTTCATTGGCCTCTGGGTCTATATATCTCTCGGATACATTCTTTAGATTACTTTTGTTTTATAATATTTTGAAATTAGAACGTGTGGTGAAACCAGTTTTGTTTCTCAAAACTGATTTGGTTATTTGAAGACATTTTTATTCTCTCTATTAATTTTAGGATTTTATTTGTGAAAAATACCATTGAGGTTTGATAAGGTTAAAATAAAATATATCCAATGGTCTTGATTTATTTACCTTTATGTACTTCTGATTTTTATTTTTATTTCATAAAGGATTTCATCATCTATGTCCATGATGTAGCTTACTTTCTTGTAATGTCATTGTTTTTTCATATTAAAGGTTAGCTAACACCGTAAAGATCAGATTTTTTTCTTTAGCATTCTTTTTATTTGCTGTGTTTTTAGTGTAAAGAAGAAACGATTCACCAGTGAAGCCTTCCCAGTTTGGTGCTTTTGTTTTGTTTTGCTTTGCTTTGTTTTGTTGTGTTTTTGTTGTTATTTTGTGTGTAGGGGGCATTTTAAATGAAGAACTCATTAGTTTTTTTTTTTTTTTTTTTTTTTTTTTTTTTTTTTTTTTTTTTTTTTTTTTTTTTTTTTTTTTTTTTTTTTTTTTTTTTTTTTTTTTTTTTTTTTTTTTTTTTTTTTTTTTTTTTTTTTTTTTTTTTTTTTTTTTTTTTTTTT
>RJWM01013039.1:0-36383 GCA_004363535.1 Dasyprocta punctata | reverse complement strand
AACTAGAGCTGTTAAACTTTATTATGTTCAATACAAGAATAGACTGTTGATTTTTATAATGTTTTAGCAAAGTCTCCAGTTTACTTTTTGATTTTTATTTTTGCTGACACATTTCCTTACATTCATCATGAGTAGTTGGTACTTGTACGCAGACATCTTAATTCATTGTTTTGTTCCCCTTCTGTTCCCCTCACTTTCCTCTGCCTCTGTCTCTTAGTCCCTTTCTCCTTTGTAGAAGACCTGTGACCCTATTTCCCATTATCTATCTTGTTGCTTTTCATTCATATTTTGGATTTCTCATATAGCAGAGACCATATGATATTTAAACTTACATGTCAAATATATTTCACAACATTATCGTCTCAAAATGCATCCATTTTCCTATAAATGATTTAAATGTTTCTTTCTTTGTATCATACTAGAATACTATTATGTATAAATGTCATTTTTTCTTTATCCTTTCTTCTGTTAATGGATATTTAGGCCACCTCCAAGATACAGCTTTTATGACTACTACTGTAACTGAAGGCATCACTGTAATATGATGCCATTAACTCTTGAGAAAATACCTAGAAGGTAGATGGCTGGTTCAGATGGAATTTCTGGGTTTTGTATTCTGAGGAATTGCCATACTAATTTTGATAATTGTACTAGTTTATGTTCCCACCAACAATATTAAAATGTTATTTTTTCCTACAATCTTGCAAGCATTTATTATTTTTAATTTTTAATTTTTTCTTAGACATCTTTGCACTTTATAATAATTACATTCATTATAAGAAATTGATACATGCATGCAAAACATCTCAATTCATTTTCCCTTCCTCCATCTCCTTTTTATTATGAACCGTGCTGCTATAAACATGCATATGCATACATCGATGTGGTATGATGCATTTAGTACTGTCAGGAAGATATCTAAAAGGGGAATAGATGGGTCAAATGAAATTTATTTTTCAGTTTTTTCTGTAATCTCCATAATGATTTCCATTGATCTCCATTGAGGTTCTACCAGTTTACACTCCCATCAGCAGTGAAGAAAAATTGCTTCTTTCCTTGGCCTCTGCAGGATTTATTACTGGTTGATTTCTTGATGGTGGCAAATCGTTCTGGAGTAAGAAGAAATCTCAGTCTTGTTTTAATTCACATTTTTCAAAGGACCAACAGTGTTGAACTCTTTTTTATGGATTTGCTAGCTGTTTGTACTTATTCCTCTGAAATGTGTCTATTCATCTCAGATACTCATTTTTTTGACCAGGGCTTTTTTTTTTTTTGTCAGGATCTAAGTTCTTTGGAACTTTATGCATCATATCTATTACTCCCATCTCCAAGGGATAGCTTCCATTTTTTTTTCCACTCTGTAGGTTTTCTCTTCACTCTGTTGGATGTTTCTCTTACCGTGCAGAAAGTTTTTATATTATGAAACTATTTGTAAATTCTTGGTAGTATTTCTTGTGCATTTGAAGTTCTCTTGAGAAAGTCTTGCCTATCTCTATGTCTTCAAGAGTTTTGTCTATTTTATCTTACCGCATATAGCGTTTCTGTTTTAACATTTGGATCTTTCATCCATTTTGATTTTAGTTTAATACATCATGAGCAATATGGTATAAATTCAATTTTCTGCATGTGAACATCCAGTTTTCCCAGCACTATTTGTTAAATAGACTATTTTTCTTCTAATGTATGTTTTTTGCCCCTTTGTCAAAGATCAGATAGCTGATTGCATCTGGAGTTGTCTGCATCCTCTATTCTTTTCCAATCATCCATGTGTTTGTTTTTGTGCCGATACCATCCTGTTTTTATCACTGTAGCTTTGTAGTATAACTTGAGGTCTGAGATTGTGCCTCCCACGTTGCTCTTGTTGCCCCAAGATTGCTTTTGCTATTTTGGGGTCTAGCTTCATATGAATTTTAGGATTTATTTTTCTAGTTTATTGAAGAATGCTATTAGTATTTTGATCTGGAAAATATTAGATCTGTGTATTAATGAGATTTCTCATTTGTTGTTTTCTTTCTTTTGCTTATTTTCAGTAAAGTTATTTAAAATCTTTCCTCTTATTAATATAAGCATTTGTACTTAAATCTTTTCCAAAAAGGAATGTTTCAATTTGTCTTATAAAATTATTGTTAAATGTCATATTTAGTTGAGATATTTTAATAATCCTAAATTGCATCATACACTATTTAGATCAGTGGTGGTGAACCTATGTCAAGGGTGTTATTTCTTTTTCTTTTAGGGTGAATTGTTTCTTTCTAAACTATAATCTCATTATTAAGGTTTTATTACAGTTTTGGAACTTTGTGATAAATAAGTGGGCTCAGGGTTGCAGTTTGGGCACTTATCTCTAAAAGATTTGCCTTCTCTGATTTATATGTTTAATGCTTAAATTTTTTAAAGTGGATTTTTCTACCAATCATTTAAAATTGACTTCTATGAAACATGAGAGAGCATAATTTGATTATATCAAACTTGAATCCTGTTCAGATTTTCCTACATATGTAAACATCTGGACAATTTATATACATGTTCTATGTATCCTTGAAATAAATGTGTGATCTGTCCTTGTTATGTTATGTGTTCAACTTATTTTAATAAATCATTAGTTACTTTTGTTGTTCAAATATTTTAATATGATTAAATAATGTTGTATGTATATTGGTATTTATTGTTAGATTTCAAAAAATATCTACCACTCTATGTATTTATTGATATCTCCTTTTTTGCTTGTCAATCAGTATTTGTTTTATTTTTATTCTCAATCTATGTATTTTGGTACATAATCATTCATAATCAGGCATATTCTCATTATTCGTTATGGAAGTCTCTGGTTAGTAACACTTCTTGCCCTAAAGTTGCCTTTATCTGTGTTCATGTTGCTGTGGCAACTTTAGTGCTTTTGTAATATTGCATTTAACCTTTTATATCTTCACCTTTTATTTGAAGTAAAAGGACTGTGTGCAGCATTTAGTTTAATCTAACAATCTTAATTTCACCTTGAGATATTTCATTAATATTCTTTCCATTTAGTTCCATTGATGCAATTTTATTTCTGTTTAAAATTTTAAGCATAGGGATATATTTGGATTCCTTCTTTCATGCTTATTTTTATTCTTTTTTGACCTGTTTTAGCCTAATTACACATTTATTTATTATTTTATTGTTTTCCTAATATTAGAGTAGTTGTATATCCTTTTCTGGTGATTTCAGTGATTACTTTAGTATTTATAACATACATAATTTACATATTATTTTCTGAGAAAATCTTTTATCAGTATCCCATAAAGTTTGAACTTTAGAAACTTTAATACTTTTTGTATGTTTGCATTTTATTCTCATATATTTTACTTCCACATATAAATAAATTTTATAAATTATATAATTATGTCAATACACAGGTAATATTCATCCATATTTATTTACGTATTTATTATTTTACTCTTCTTCTGTCTTTTAGTGTTTACTATTCTACATCTAGGTTTAATTTTTTCTCTCTAATTAAGACTTCAAATTTTCTATTTTAATATAGGCTGGTAAGCAATAAAATTCTTTTGGTGCTAGTTTGGAACCAACCATTTTTATATCACCTTTAATTTTTAAAGATATTCTGCATGGTTATAGAACTCAAACTACTAGTTACATTTCTGTCATCATTTTAAGGATGACATTTAATTGCCATCCAACTTACATAATAAAATCAGCTATTAATTTTATTGTTATTCCCTTGATAGGAATGTGCCACATTTTCTGACTCCTTTTAGAACATTTTTCTTTGTTTTGACTATCAGCACATTCTTTGTTTATTGAGGTATGTGTGTGTGTACATGAGCATTTTTTCTAATTAAAGTTCATTGAACTTATAAAACTACAAAATGATATCTTTTTTTAGTTTTGCAAAATGCTTAATACGTACTTAATGTTTACTTCTAACTCATTATCTTTCATCTTTCTACAAATTAAATTATAGAAATACTACATATTTTTGTTCCTTTCCCTCTGCATAATGTTTTTCTTTTCAATCTTTCCTACTTCATGTACATTTGCTTGTGTATTTTGATAGGCTATTTACACAGTCTTCATAATGCTGAGTTTGTATATTGGGTGAGTGTGTTTCCCAAAGGCTCATAGTCTAATGCTTGGTCCAAAGAATGTTAGCTTTCAGAGATCATGGAAACTTTAGGAGTTAGGGCCTAGTGGAAAGTGGTTAAATCCTGTCTTTGGAAAGGATGAATGTAGTTCTTGTGGGATGCATTTAGTTCCTGTGAGATCACATTGTTACAAATGAGAAAGTCTGCTCCCAGTGTCTCTCTGGCTTCTTCTCTTGCTGGGTGATCACATATTTCTGCACTGTGATGCCATTTACCTTAAGGCTCTCATTTTATGACTAACCTAATGAAGCCAACTGATCTTGGGCTTTGTGCCTTCCCATATGTGAACTAAATAAATATCTCTTTTATAAAGTACCTAGTTTTGTGTAGTTTGTTACAGCAAAGTCAAGACACGATCACTCCATCTTTCTTACCTGTGTTGAAGATGCAATGAACGTGTAAAATCAGATGTAATATTTTCACTTCTAGAATATCCATTGTATTCCTATTATAAATCATAATTTTCTACTGAATTTATGTGTGTGTATATATATATATATTGTGTGTGTGTGTGTGTGTGTGTGTGTGTGTGTGTCTGCCTGGCATCAAACTCACAACCTCACATCTGCCAGGCAAGTGCTTACCCCACTGAGCTAAATCCCTGGCCCTATTTTTTGAAACTGGGTCTCACTATACAGTTCAGGGTTCAGGCTGGCCTTGAACTCACTTTGTAACTCAGGCTGGTCTCAAACTCACAAGAAACCTCCTGCCTCAGCCTCCAGAGTGCTGAGATTAAAGGCCTGTGCCACCACACCCGGCTGTTTTTTTTTTTTTTTTTTTTTTTTGATCTCTTTTAATACTTGGGTTCTGTTTTATTTTACTTATGACCAAATCTTGATTGGAGAACATGATGAGTCTTTCCTTACTCTAAATACTCCAAGAGAGTCAGCTCTTTCTTGTAGATGCTCTAGGGCAGTGGTAGTGAACCTAAGGCTTATGTGCTACAGGAGACTCTTTCTGTCATTGAAAGTCTTCTCCTTATCTGTTATGTTCATATAGATCAAGAACTCTCGTCTGCTTGAAAGGAAGGCATTTTACTACTGTACTTGACACAGGTCCCTATTTGCCTTTCTTGGCAAGCCTTTATTTCCTTAGGCATCACCAGACAAGAAGGAATTTGTTTTGTATAATTTTGAAGTTTTCATGCCATCTTTACTGTTAACACACACTGCCAAACTTTAGCTAATTTCCAATTCAGAAGGTACTGGTCACACATTTGAGTTTCTTCACGTTTTCAATTTGTCACATTACTTTTGTATGCCTACTGAACTAGTCCTGTGACAGACAAAAGCTTTTGTGGTTTTCCATTTTATTAAATTTGTTCTGAGCAGATAAATCTTCCTACACCACAAATTGACATATGCCCCTAAGAGGGTAATAAGAACCCCTAAAATGGTTTCTGAAAGTTTAGTTCATTTAGTGTTCATTACTTTCACAGATCTCTGATGCAACTTATAATATCATCATCCAGACTTTTTTGTGCTTCTCTTATTTTTCAATGACCTTATATATTGTACCTAAAATTACACTAGGGTATTTACATGTGTATTTCTAATGCAATAATCAATAAAAATGAATTTAAACATGTAGCTGTATTCAAAATAAATCTTGAGTTTTCATTGATTAAATTTAATCAGTGAATATAAAATAACACAAACATTTTTGCATGGATACCTCCATAATTTTTTTTCATTGAGAAAAAAGAAAAACTAAAAGTACGTGCTCCACAAAGAGAAGTGTTTGTAGTCTGTGACAGACAGTTTCTAAAATGAACCCTAATGATATTTTGCCTTGATAGTCACACTCTTGCATAATCTTTCCTCTTGCATGTGGCCTGGATTAAGTACCTTTCCGTTAGTAAATATAACGTAGCAGACATTGTTTTTAAGAACAGGTTTTTAGAAGTCCCAGGCATTCATCCCATTTACTTGTTGCTCGCTTGCTGGGTTGCTTGCTTGCTTGCTGAGTAAAGCAAGCTGTCATGTTGTGAGAAGCCCTCAGAATAATCCCATGCGGCAAAAAAATAATGTGTATGGCGAACAGCCAGTGAGAAGCTAAACCTTGCCAACAGCTATGCCTGTGAGCTTGATGGTGGACTGGCCCATGGACGCCTTGAGATGACTGCGTCCATAGCCAATAACTTGACTGCAGTCTATTGAGAGACCCTAAGCCAGAGGCACTTGGCTCATACATGCAGGGCTCCCTTAGCTCACAAAAACCATAAGATAATAGATGTTTGTTATTTAAAATGCTAAGTTCTGGTATAATTTTGTAATTTACTAATTAGAACTAATAGAATGAAAGTTTTTAACTTTGCAGTACTGGAAATTTAAACCAGAGATTTTGCACTGAGCTACATCCTCAAACTTTTTTACTTTTTTTCTTTTTTGTTATTAATTTTCATTCATAAATATATGTTTGCAGTATATGCACTTCTCAGTCAGCTTGAGGAGTTGGTACAGGTACACAATAGAGTTTCTTTCTTTTTTTTTTTTTTTTTTCAATTTCCTTCCTTAACCCTCCCTCTCTCTTCCTCAAAGTCCTCCTCTTCCTTTTCATTTTTATTGAGTTTTGTTGACCTTGGTTCATGTTAATGGCATATAAGGTTCACATATCTGGAGGGTATTAGGATTCTGTATATGGCTTATCTTCACTCTACCTGTTACATAAACACTTCCTCCTTGCCCTTCACTTTGTTTAGACTCCTTCCCATTTGAAAGAGATTCATCTCCTCATTTCTGTCTATCTTTCTTTTATTTTTCTCTTAGTTTGTACTTTACTTACACAAATGAGAGATACAGGATGACATTCAAGTTTGTGTGCCTGATTTATTTCACTCATCTTTATCTTTTCCAGATGTATTCATTTTCCTGCAAATGTCCAAACTTGTCCTTCTTTATAGCCAAGTAGTATCCCGTTATATATAGGTACTACCTTTTCTTTTCCCAGTTGTATGTTAATGAGAATACAGTCTGCTTTCAGGGTTCAGTTATAAATTGTGCTGCTATGAATACTGATATACATGTATCACTGTAGTGGTTTACATTTTTACCAACCATGTGGGAGGATTCGTTTTTCACTGTACCCACACCAGCATTTTGTTGTTGTTGTTGTTGCTGGTGGTTTAATTGATTTCTTCATGATCGCCATTCTTTCTGAAGTAAAATGGAATCTTAGCATTATTTTAATTTGGTACTTTTTCATGGCAAGAGGTGTTGAACAGTTTTTCATGTATCTATTGGCCACTTGTACTTCTTCCTCTGTGAAACATCCGTTCATTTCACTTGCCCATTTACTGATTTGGTCTTTAATTTTAGGTGGTCTAATTCTTTGAGTTCTTTATATATTCTAGATATTAGTCCTCTAAATATCAATCTAGATATGACAAAATTTTTCTCATTTTGTAGGCTGTGTCGTTCTGCCACTAATTAATTTTTTTTTGCTGTACAGAAGGTTTTTAGTCTGATATAATTCCATTTGTTGATTCTTGCTGTTATTTCTTATACAATTTTGGTTCTGTTTAGAAAAACTTTTCCTACAGCTATAGCTTCAATTGTTTTTCTATTTTTTTTTTCTTCTGGCAGGTGTAATGTTTAGATCTTTGATCCATTTTGATTCTAATTTAGTACAGGGTGAGAGATACAGGTCCAGTTTCAATCTTCTGGAAACAGTTATCCAATTTTCCCAGCACCACTTGTTGAATAGGCTATCTTTTCTACAATGTATGCTCTTGGCACCTTTGTCAAAGACCAAATAGCTTATTGCTGCTGAAGGAAGACTGAAACAGTATATTAGAAAGAATCCTTGAGATTTAGAAAAACATGCTAATGTCAATGGATAAATTGAACTGAATTGAAAGGACTAGAGTACTTTTTCCTATAAAATCCGTAAAAGCAATTCAGGAAAAAGAACAGAGGAAAACCCAAAATGTGCCCGTTGAAAATGCGAGCTCAGCTCAGAGGCGCTTGGTGAGGTAGGCATGTCTAAAGAGCAGATGAACTACTCAGGGAAGTTCTGAGGAAGGGAACTAAGAATCAACCCTTTGTGGAAGTTTAGGCAGCTCCACAGAATCCTGCCTAGAGCTAAATACTTAGGGTTGAAACTGTGAGAGAGAAAATTCCTCTAAGGAACTGAGAGAATAATACATAACTTCTCTGAATACAGAAGAAAGGAATAACTAGAAGAAAAAACCTTGAGGCTTGGTGTTCGGGAAGAAATCTGTAAATGAAAGAGAATAGAACTGGTCCCTTGATAAACAGGATAAATGTCAATAATGAGCCAAGAGTTCTAACTGATGTGATATTTTATCTACAGCGTAGTATCCCTGAGTACAACTTTCTAGAATCTTATCTAAAGTCGTTCTGTACTCCTACCTTCACCCACTTTAGGTATAATACTGTCTAATTCATCCTTCAGAAAGTGGCTGTACTGTGCATGAGTTTGGCATACACAGATAGTCACATGGATGCCTCTTCTCCTGAGCAACTCAAATAATTATGAAATTTGTCCTTCTTCTGAGTAATCATTTGCTTTTTGGTGATCATTACTTGTTTGCCATATTTCTACCTTATAAGATATCACAAATGTTTTATGATAGCCTTCCAAATATGTCACTTTATGCTTTAAAGACATTCTCTTTATCTCAGGGTTCATTAACTATATGACATGGTTTTGGGGGTGCTTATCATTTTAATGACATTCATCCTGGAAAACTGTATCTAATTTTTACCTAGTCTGGAAATTTTTTACCTAAAGATTAGTTTGCTTAGAATATTTATTGTGGATTCTTTTAAAGATATTTCATCTTAGATATGAAAAATATTCAATCATATTATTGAATGAACAGGAAATGAATAAATAAGTGAAAAGGAAACGATTTCACATATTTGAACTGACAAGTAGAAAACGTGAATATTTGTATTACATCTGTGATAAAGAAATTTCATATCTATTTACTGAAATGAAAACTAACTTTAGTTCTGTTTATGTTTATTTATTCTTATATTACTCTTGAAGCAGTTTTTGCATCACTATTGAATTATCTTGTGTGTTAAAAGTGCAGTCATATGTATATATTTTTTTACCTGAACCACTGTAATCTTGGGGCTCTTTTTTATTATTTGTTTTTTATTCTTTTTTATATCTAAATTTAAAAAGCTAGTAATTATTTCATTTCAATTCTGGTTTGTTAGGCTTAGTGTAGTATACCAGAGGAAAAATTTTGAATCTTTATTTTTGTGACTTCTTTATTTGTGAAACACATTGTCTGTGACTCTCAAATAAGTCATTTAAAATGTGCTCTGCAGCAGTTTTAAGTAATTGGAAATATTTGTGCAAGATAGCATTGACTTACTAATAATTTTAGTTTGTTTATTGGGTAGTAAATCTTCAACATTTGTACCATTATCTAATATATAGCCTTGCATTATATCTTCAATAATATTATTAGACAGTAAGTCAAAAGCTCAGCCAAAATCAAGGTTCTCTGTGTCATTTCCTTGGTAAATCAACCAAACAATGAACACTTTTAACCATCGTCAATGTTAATCGTGTAGGTCTTATTGATCCCTACAAGGTATAACTTTATGTCCTGTATTTATATATCTTATTTCTTATAGTCATTTTCAACTCTTTCCCACTGTTCTATAGCTTCTTATATATTTTCAAATTGGTATGTGTCTAAATAACAAAGATATACTAATGTATAAGGAAAGTTTATTCACCTGTTTCCAACTTTTGCTGCCTATGATTCCATTATTTTGGAAATATTTGTAGTTGTTTCTATAAGACCTGAACATTTGTTTATGGAGTTAGTTAACTGAGTCCTATATGTTTAGTTCATTTGAAAGTAGTAGAGCCAATGTTAGCATTTCTAAACGTATTTAAGCCATTTACTATTTCATGCTATAGCAAGGACTATGTTCATTACTAGACAAAAGGAAATAGAGATAGTTTATCTTTACATAAACTGTCATGATCAAATCTTTTCTGACTGGGGGTGGAAGGAGACTTTTAAAGAAAAATAAAAAGAAAAATGAATTTTTAGTCACTTAACAGGAGAATCATTTGTTTATGGCTAAAGAAATAAGACTGAGCAGGAATACTCTTTGAGAATTAGTCATTTCTTCAGGTTTTTTTTTTTCTAAGTAGTGTCTTTGCTATACTTGGAAAAGTATTGTTAAACAAATTAAATATTTCTAAAATACTGTCTTTGGAGCTGGGGTTATAGCTCAGCAGCATAGCACCTGCCTTGAAAGTACAAGACCCAGCATTCGATTCCCAGTACCAAAAAACCAAAATGAAACAAACAAAAATAAAATACTGTCGTTGAGTAATTATGACTTCATCAATCTTCCCAAAATTTACATGCATCAAGTAGTAAACGTTGTGTTTATTAAATGAATTGTTTTTGACATTTGCTTTAATATCTTACCATAAAGGTAAATTGTGTTCAAAGGAACAATCTTTCACTATAGTCAAAAAAATAGAGACAACATAGAATCCTTTAATTTTACTAAGTCTATTAAAGTTTTGCTATTTTTCTTTTGCTAAATCAACTAAAATTTTACTGAACCAAACTTTAGATACCTTAAAGTATGAAGAGAAAGAATGAGTTTGTTGTAGGGCTTTGTTTTCCTTAAGATAAAATATTAGAACCTCAATAATTGTTATCATTCCTTAGGGAAGACCCAAGTGTGAGTCAGTTCTGAGCACAATTCTAAATACAATTGTACAGTCTCCATTTATTATTTTCCTGCTGAGATTAGATAATTAGTAAGGTACTTGGTGTTTAGGTGAATTTTCATTAGGAAAGCAGTAGAATTAAATTGAAATGGCAAAAGTGCCACTTATCTCTTCTCTTCTTTAATGTGTTGATTTCTTCTTGCCGATCTTCAAGGATGAGCTCAGCATGGGTCTTCACATAATTTAACCTTTATTTTGTATAATTAAATCTAAACATATATTGAAGTCAACACTACCTCACTATTTTAAGTGTATTACGAACAATTAAAAATGAGCACGATCAATTTTAGTAAAACTAAAAGGGATGCCCATTGCTATTCGTTAATTCAGTGTGTACTCAGAAGTGAACAACTCCTTAGATGGAAAGCAGAAATTGTTACTCACTTGGAGGTAACAGTTGGTTTCTGTGGCACAATCATTCTTTGGTACTGAAATTCATTGTGTCAGTGAAATGGAATTACGTAAATATTCCTTGTTTACTGTTCTATACAAAGATAGAAAAGAAGTTTATTGTTTATTTTGATTTACATTTAGAAGAAACTTACAGTTGGTTTAAGGAGGCAATTCATATGAAGCAAGGAAAAGCATGAGAGAAAGAAAAGACGGCCGTGTCTGATGTATAGATAATACATGTTAATAGGCTAAGGACAGTCTTAGCAAAGAGTAGACTGACACAGAAGAGGTCCTGAGTTTATGGGGATGATTCACTGGATAAATAGGTTCTCTAAAGAGCTATCAGTGATGGCCTAAGTCACAGGAAAATGACTGCTGAATGGGAAGTGTTCAAAACCGAATGATAAAATGTTTGAAAATGAAGATATTGATATAGGGAAAAGAAACACCCAACCTACTAGATGTCTGGTACAAGTTCATGTTCTCTAAAATCGAAGAATGAATTTTAGGAACAATGGAGGCTAAGAGCAGAATATATTTATTGAGAGAAAAAAATGCTTCTGTCTGAGAGAGAGAATAAGGGGTCCCTAGTGGGTTGCCAAAACTCTGTCTTTTCTGGAGACTTTTATAGAACAAAACCACAAAGTGAGGCAGGTCCAAAATGGGAACTCGCATGAGGTGGGACAGGAACTATGGGCAACCAATAAGATTATGAGTATAATTGCTCAGGTATAATACATCCAATCGGGGACAAATGGGGAAGCCGGTCACATAGCAAGCAGGCATGAACACAGAACAAGGGCTGTGTCTGTAGGGAACTGGAAGCCACTGGCTCCTTTTGGCTTCCTCAGGGTGACAGAGACTTATTTAGAGCATCAATCCCTGAGGTTTTATCCTGAGGATATGGGTACATTTCTTTGATCTTTTATCTTGAGGTCTGGCCCACAATTGGAGATGTCTGTCTCCCACACAGTTACAAGATATCTGGTCTTCTGCACTGGTTTCTTCCAGGACCCAGGCCTATCTGACTGCCTATCATATTTCTTTCTAACTCAGCTGCCTGTGACAATATGAATGGTGTTTTCAGACAAGAAATGCAGATTTAATATCTGGAAAAAAACAAAAGCAATGGTTAGGGTAGGAAGAAGAAAAAGATAAGAACAAAATCAGACCATAGATTTGACCTGGAGTATAAAGTATGAATTAGTTGCACCATTTAGATTATTATACAATAGCAACATTGTGCCATTTCTTGAATGAAACTGAACTTTGGTAAATGCTATTTCTAAACATATGTTTTGTATTTGAATATAATGTAGTCTTTTTCAGATTGAAGGTAGAATATAAAGTAGTGTTTTGCTTTTCACTTTCAGTTATCTTTGCTTTGATAAACATGTGATGTTAAAGCCTGCGGAGTCAGAGTGTCTTTAGAGCGTGTTTTGATGTGCATGATTTATACACATTTTTGATATTTACAGTTAATAGAAACTGAAAGATAAGTAATAGTGTAACTTGGACATATTTTTTAATTTCCTCAATCACAATTTCTGATATTTTGAGGGACACAAATATTAAAATTAGAAGATATCTATAATATTTCACAACATCTAAATTTAAAACCTTTAATAATACATTAGAGTAGAAACTGGAGATATTCTAGTTCTACGTCTCCTTACATAAGTCCTCAGAAAACACAATTATTCAAAACATGCAACATTTCTTCAAATCATGGAAATATCCATTTAAAAATGTAAGTAATTCATTTATTTGCTTAAAGGAGTCTATCCAGAAAATTAGTACATTTTTCACCAAATAAATTTTAAAACATTTTATGATATATTCTAATTATTACAACAGGACCAAAAATTTAGGGGCTTGGCGAGTATATCACTGTTTATGTTTTTCAGACTGCTTCAAGAAAGTCATTGTGTACATAATGGTTACAAGAAAATAATTATAGTGCTGTTGGTTCATTTATTAACAATGTTCGTTGGCCTTAGAAACTGGCCCAAACTTACACACTGTACAACTTTGATATTGCTTATGTCCCCCAGATAAGATTTATCTATGGACTGAGTAAATATACTTACAATTAACTGTGGTCATACTCCTCCAAAGGGGCAAATTGTTTATATACTTTTAATAATTTATACAAATTAAAAATTATTTTTTATAATTTTACCAAAATTGATTTCATAAGTAATATATGCATAGAGAATTTGTGTTCTAGAGGGCTAAAACAGCATTACACCCACTCTTTTTTCAGTGTTCCATTAGTATAAATCATAAGCAAATGCCTAATGTAAAAAAGAAAAAAAGAAAAAGTTTTATGACAAAATGTTTTTGAGCCACTATAGGCAACTGGCAATCATTTGCTTGCATAATTTTCATATTCTTCATGGGTCTGGTTAAATATAACAGGTGGAATAGTCTGTCTGTTGGAAAAGTTGCTTAATTTTTGTGTACCTCACTGCATTAAACTGTAAAATGGCAATAATAACAGATCTTGTATCCGTAAGGTTTGTTTCAGGTATTAAATAAAGTGAAATCTCTCTAACATTTTGAGTAACACTGGGTACTCAATCAATATTAGCCACTTTTGTGACTATGCTTTCCTTGAAGTAAGAAATGTCCAAGTGTTACATGAAAGTTCACTAATCGTATAAGTAACATATCTACACTCCATTGAAAGTGGGCATTTTGTCTCTATTTATCTGCTGCATAATCAGTGTTATCCAATGATGAGTGCACCCAAAGTGTTAAAATTCAGAAGAAATGAAGAAAGGGAAGAAAGAAAAGAAGAACGAAAGAAGAAAACCCATTATTGACACATCCACCCTAAAACACCTTCATAGAAAATGGGAAGTAACTACCAGGAAACAAACATTGGTGGTGAGTTGTGTTGACAACTCAACCTCTTCTCACATATCACAGTGTCGTGTCCTGCCACGTTGCAAATTGCCTTGTCCCTCAACCTAAGGACCATTTACAGAAGCAAGATCCTTAAGCAGAAAGGTAAAGGTGACAAAGCAAAAATAAAAATTTTAAAAAATGCAATTAGCATTCATCAATGGTTGTTTACTGTAAGATAAAGCTGTGTGTATTACCTAAGATATTCTCACCCAAATGTTATATTTTACATATTTGTATGCATCCCTTTCTTATTCTCTCTTGTGAACCTCATATCCTTGTACTCAATACTTTACATTAAAGGATTAGTGCCATAAGGAAGACTTGGTTTGACGTGGGTAAAAGTTGTTGAAGGGTGATCAGGTAATAGAAGTAAATGGTGCTGAAAAGTCAGGCAAGCATTGAAACATGTAAAGTCTTGTAGGCCAAGGGTAGTTATTTTTATTTACTTCAAGGACAAGGGGAAATCTATGGAGAGATTTAAACAGTAAATAAGCATAATACAATTCAAAGTGAGAAACAAGGAAGAGATTAAATTACAAATACAATATTTACAAAAATATGAGAGTCAAAACAAAGCAATGGAAACATTACAGAATTTTAAAACCTTATCAGGTAAGGTTTTACATTATAGTAACTCAATAATGGCTACCATAATATATCTTATCTTCAAAATAATATTATTTTGATTTGATTGATTTTATTCTGCTTTGTTTTGCTTATTTTTATTATGTCCAATGGTATGGGCAGCTATTTTGAAGAAAACAAGTGATATTATGATAGTCATTGTTGGTTTTCTATTATCTGGATTTGAAGTCCTGTATCACTTTGATTATTCTGTTTTGATTGGCTTTATTCTGTTTTATTTTGTTCAGTTTTATTCTCTTTAAAATAAAAATTAAAATAAAAAATAAATACATAAATAAAACTGTGACTTTGCATTAGAGAAATTCAGGAGACAACACCAGAACAAAGTGAGAAGCTTAGCATCAGTAGTAAATCATGTTGATATCATCTAGCTCCTGAAATAATACAATGGGAAGGGCACATAATCTCAGTAAAAGCTGTCCTCAAATCCATAACTCCAATCTGTTCACAATAAAATATCACACAAACTCAAAATAAGAGACATTCTACAATACACATGATAGAAAAATATGGGAGTCAGAGGAAAATAGAGATATCCAATATAATAAAGTATATTTTTTACCTTCTATCTTCTAGAAGAAAGGTGGGACATTCATGATGGTTACACTGAGGTTTGGTTAGGGGGAGAATAAATTGCAGATCATCACAGGGAGTTATTATGATCTTAACCTTATCAAAGAAAGATGGTCAAGTTATCAAGTTTGAGAGATAAATGTTCCTTAGACAGACCAAGAGCATTAGTTTGAAGCATTTCATTGACATTAGCATTTTTATGTTTGTAGACTTTGAAGGCAATGTTGGTTTTAAATAAGATGAAAATGGGACACTCTAGACAGTGGTAGAAATAAATTTACTATAAAGTAAATTGCAGCAAGGGAAAGAGTTTCAGAACGGCTGACTTGCTTTACAACTGTAGGTTAGAAACTTGCAGGGTCTTCTTATTAAATTGTTTCTTATGGCTTCAGGACTAAAAGTTCATGATGCATTTATAGTTCAGTTCAAAACTGTCACTGTGCATTAGGAAATCTGCAAACTAAGGTCTGCTTTGCAAGGAAGATCTAGTTCTTGCACTTCGTTGTGTTATTAAGGTAATATTGTTAAAGTGGCAACCCACAATTAAAACTGTACTTTTTCGTTGGATTAAACTGGGAACTGTATTTTATCATGCATCACAAGCACCACTGCACCATGAAGGTCATGCCAATAACTCTATGACCAAAATAAATAAAATGACTCTGGACTAAGTTCGTTGCTGCTCAAAGTTGAAATGTTTTATCTTTCATTATCTTAAAGAAGAGTAAAATCACATCATCCTGAAATGCTAGAGCTAGGATGTCCTTTAGAAGCAATGAAGTCCAACTCTTTTGTATAACAGATGGAAAAACTTCGAACTCAAAAAGGTGAATGACTAGTCCACAATCACAAATCTAGTCAAATGCTTTCCAGTTTTCCATTCTGAGCTCTTACCATGATGTAAATGTGCTTTTCGTATCAAAAGTAAATGCTTAAATGATGTAGAATTTGTGTCAACTGTGTCAATTAAGGAACAAAATGGATAGGTGGTGTGAGGATCATTTAATGGGAGTGGCACTACCAGCACATTCAATATGTTTGCTAATCTGTTAGATACAGGTCCATAACCTTTGAATTCACAGAAAATGCTTAGTTAAGAAATCATTTGCACTTTCATTTGCTCATTGCCTATTAAGGAAAATAAGTCCTTTTCACAGAACCTAGCAGGTACTATTGGTAAGTACTATAAAGTAGGACATTGGAAAGTTGAGCCACAGAAAGCATTAAAGTTACTAACTGTATTTGGAAGTCACTCAAAGTTGAAAAAAGTCTGTTCTTTTAGAGAAAAGCACCACTTGTTTTGGTCATAAGGATGAGAGGTTTTGGAGACAGAAGAGAACAGTGACAGGGAATTTGGCAATGAATGAGATACAATGACTTAAGACTTGGGGAAATAAAACGGTGGTAAAGAAATACAGTTAGCTCTAATTAGAAAAATTTCACATGATCTCTCCCCTTGGACTCTGTGTACCATGCAAGTTTTGAGCTTTTCTTTCAAAGGTACCATTTTTTTAACTTTTATTGTGTGCCTCACTGCATACATTATCTCATTTAACTCATGCCATCTGTATGCCATAGGTACTGACACTGTATCTGTTTATTGGTAATAAAGCTGAAGTTCTGTTTGATCAAGTTCACTCAAGTGAAATGTAATGGAGCTCAGTTCAACCCTCACTCAGTATCTCTCCCAAAACCATATATTTTCCTTTTTTTCTTTTGTATTCATCGTTTTCCTGTGATTGTTTTGTAAATATTTACATGAGGTTGGATGATGAATTTATGTAGATGAGGCTAGGGTCTGTGTGAGTGTCTACTTGAACACTCTCACTTTTTCAGAATCCTCCTGTTCATTTACTTTCATGCTCTCTCAATGTCACATGGGATCCAAAGACCAAAGATAGAGCCTCAGGACAGCCAGGGGCCTCCCATGTCTACTACATTGTGGTCTACCCGCTATAGATCTCAGTGGAGAGGGCGGAGTTCAAAGAGCTGAGAATACAGAGTGTGGTCAGGCAGAAGACTAAACAAGATGCCTTCACCATTCCAGGATTTTGCAACTCATTTATTATTTCAGTACCTCTTTTAGCTGATCACTGACTGGCTCTTCCATCTCTTTCTATTCATTTTTCTCTAGGACCCTGTTGGTCTAGAAAAGAATAGACTTTCCTGAGTCTAGAATGCCCCTTAACAGGCAAAGGAACATTCTATGCAATAGATGTACAAGCTGAATGCTTTGAGTCTGACCAATGATTTGCTAAATGGTGATGAGACGAAAATACCATCCTTTTTGATGCAGCTGACTGGGGAATATGACTTCATTCTTTGCCTTGACAATGCTTCCAATACTTGGTATATATCGTCTCAAATGTATGAACATTGTGGTAAATTAGGGCTTAGTGTCTGGCATTGAGAATTATATTCATAGTTCTAAAATATGTACCTTATTATAGTCATTAATTACTGAATGATACATGAAGCCATCTTCCTGACCAATACCAGCTGCCATTAACGTCACATGAGTAAGAATCCATGTGAACTTCATATATGTGTTTATTTGGCAAATATTAAATGAATGTCTACTAAGCACTAGTCTCTCATTGTAGTGAGAAGTGACAAAAAGTCAACATCCCTCTTATTACAGTGTTTACATTCTGAAGAGGGAAGATGAGAAATAGTAATTGTACTGTCACTTCCACTATTAATAATGAATTATAATGAAGCAAGCTGGTTTAAGATCTTAATAAATGCACTAAGGGCCATATCAGGATGGTAGGATAGAATGAAACAACTGCACAGAGACAGTACAAACTCTACAATGCCCAAATTTAAAGAGTACTTTTTTCTCTCTTCCTTCTAAAGCTGAATAAGAATGCTAATTAACTCTTTAGTCCTGAACAGTGCCCTGGGGTTATTGGATTCACAGGTAAGATAAATGAATAGGCATTTTAAAGTCAGCTGGATTTTTTTAAACTTAAAGGTTTAATTGTGTTCCACATAATTATATATTTTACAAAAGATTTGGCCATTAATTCATAATGGTAAGAAAGCAGATTCTTGAAAATTATCCAAAATGAGGCTATGCTGTATTCATTATAATCTATTTGGCATTTTCTGTATTAAAAAGAAAAAAAAACAAGTAACATTTCATGACGTTAAGATGGATGTGATTAAGACTGCTATAATTCTGACTGTGTGTTATTTGTCCAGGGATGTTACTGATCCTGTGAAGTGAGCATTGGTAATGTTTCTGAATGCTGAATGTAATGGACACCTATTATCAATGCCTTTTTGAGGCTCAGTCTTCTGGCTGTAGATCATAATTTATTATGTAGAAATAACCATGGAATTAACTGGGAGATGTTTAATAAAACATTGTTTTTACTTTCTAAAGAGATATACAAAAATGTTTAAAAATTCCGTATCTATAGAACCAAAATACAAAACACACTACATTAATGTATAAATTGAAAATTTTAATCAGTGTAGATTGGGCCCCTAAATCTGCTTGGAATTGAATGAATATTTTTATAGTTTCAAAAAGGCAGAAAACATAAATAAAACCATAATGTCATTTGACTTGCTTGAATTATGGTAACAAATTTGAAGTTAATAGTAACAAATTCAAAGGGATATGTATAACATATATATACAGTATATATGTATATATACAATGATATTATTAAATATATACGTTTGTCATAAGAAAAGTAGCAACTAATCCATGTCTTAACTATTAACTCAAGATATAGCGCTAGAATTTTTGTCTCAAGGTGAGGATTCTGCCTATGTATAGCATGAGATATCATAGCAAGGGACACTTACACTTACTTTATGGTTTATAATGCCTCAAAGCCAAATGCTGGCTTTAAGATTTTTACATATACACTCTGGTGATAGCCAGAAATATTAACTGTTGCTGTGTGTTTCTCCTCAGAGAAAAGTTAATGTATAACAACTGTAATGTTTTAGAAGGAAATTTTAAAAATAATCCAGCATGTAATGAACAATAAATCTTAGATTCATAAAAATAAGATATTTCACAAATCCAAATGACTGATTATTTAAAATAGGGGCAATATTTACAAAAGAATTTTCCAGTTTCCAGAAGGGCATAATTTATCTTGAGTTTCCAGAGATAATGAAAACTTAAAAGAAATTCATTTTAATAAGAGAAGAAATATCCTCTGCTTGTAAGTTTGAACCTTTCTAAGTTTGAGTACATGGACAGGCCAATTCCACCCCCAGGCCAGTAAACATGAAAGGCAGAGTATTTTCTAAAGACTTTACTTTTCCTTCACTCTATACATAACGGTGCCTTGGGTCCAGAAAAATGCCTGCACATAAAAAAGTGAAACTGTTTGAAGGAAATGAAGAGGATTTAGAAATGGGCTATTTCTGCATCCCACAGTTATTCCCATTTCTTAACCTGGAATTTCTAATACTGGCAATATTTAAGGAGTGGAGGAAACTGACACCTGCTTGGTTCTTTTTTACTACTGTCTCATATTTCTTCTAACTAGATTATCTTCTTGTCAGGAAATGTACTGCACCTCACTCCTTAATTCTCTTGCATCCATGCATACCAATGCCATTGTGTGCCAGAGATCCTTGTTCTTGAAGCATTCTCAGTGCTGTATCTGATGCAGGTGTAAAGAGGACAGATACACAATCAAACAACTTCTAAAGAACTATATGTGTGAGATACAAATACTTGAATCAATGAACTGTGGTATTGGAATTAACTAAGAAATGATGAGACAAGCAGATGATTTTCCATAAAGGAAAGATCATTCAACTTGAGTCCCAAAAGAGTTTTTAGAATTGTGTTGAGAGGTAGAGAAAGGACATTCCAAGCACAGTAAACAGTCAGCCATTGTTAGTTGTCTAATATGGAAAGGTGGCAACAAAGGACATGGACAGAAAATGGTGACAATTTTATGTGAATGTAACATGCTGTTGGCAGTGGAGTCCAAGAGAGTGAAAACAGCTTTTATTCTAGTTGTTTCTATATTTTACAGCTGAAGTTTGACTTACATACTTATTCCACAGTTATGAGAAAATCTTTTTCAGAATTTTAAATAAGCCAGCAATAGTAAATACGGATCAGAAGTAAAATCCTATAGAAAATTGCAATTTCTAGAGTTCTCACAATTTTGATAAATATCCGTAGCATTCATTCATCCATTTATGATGCCCAACCCTGATGTTTCTTCAGGAGTCTATCCTGCTCCTCAGTGAGGTTATAATGTCGCTTTCTTTCAAATCTGTACTTCAGATCTTGGTGGCCCCAGCTTCTTCCAACATTTGCCACTATTCTTTTGCATATTCTAATGTTCCTGTAACTCAGCCCAGAGAGAGTTCCATCTAGGAATTCAGTAAACCCAAGAGGGATCATTGAGTTGTTATCAACCTGCACAGTTCTATCCCTAGTGTCCCCATGCCTAATTACTGTGGGGGAAAAAAAAACTATGTGAAGTTTAAATAAATTGTTTTTTTGTTAGTTCCCAGTACACTTCAATGAAGTCTGGTTGTGTGTGTGTGTGTGTGTGTGTGTATATATATATATATATATATATATATATGGAGTTCATTATTGTTGACAATAATATAATTTAGTTTGTGAAAAGTGTGTTTAAAATATATTCAACTGTGAATATATTACAACCATCATTTTAATCTTCAGATATAATATACACAGGACAATTTGAAAATGTGTTTTGTTACAAATGTTACTGTTTAAATATATTTTTACACACTTAAAGGTGGTTTGGAACACGAGAACAATAAAAATAGTAACTTGGAGTGCACCTGATTTATTGTGCTCAGAGTAAGCACATAACTCAGTCGAGAAAATTTTCGGAATGAAATAATTCATATGAATGTGTTATTCTCAAAATCGATTTAGAAGCAAGATTTTGGCTACTGTGTACCTTTCTTTTACTGAATGATGGAGGTTCTGTATATACTGTCAGCCCTTCAGAGTCTGAGAATACTGCATCGAGGAAAAATAAAGCCTTGCAACATTCAGTTTGGCGCAGACGAGAGTGTGTATTTCAAGAACATTTGGAAGTGTGGTTCAGTCTCACTAGTAGACTATACTTTCCAGTGTTACTACATGAATTTCACCATCTCCTCCTACTGTAATCATTGCCTTCTTTTCTTAATGAGCAGCAGGAGGAGAGTTTTTTTTTCTATTGATGTTGCAAATTCTTATCTTTTCTCTAACATCTATAGTATAGAGTAGTTTCATTTAGGTCATTATCTCCAATCGTCTCAGCGTTGTTTAACCCAAGGCAAATTATTTTCAGATTTTGATCCACATCACAGAAAATGAAAACCAGTAGTGGTCATTTCAACATGTGTGAGTTGTTTTTCTGAGGCAAAATAAACCCAAAGATTGGCAGTCCAGCGCTCTTAGGTCAGATTCAAAAATAAATTGGGCGTTGTGTTCCTTTTATCTTAATGTCTCATCGGTTTCCTGTTGCTAGCACTGTAGCCCTGCTAGCTGACTTCTGATCAGCAAGAAACAGAAAGGGATATGTGAGAAAGAAGTTTTTCCTTTACCCATTCAGCACCCCTTAAAGATTTTTCAATGAAATCTTTCCCTACAAGATTCACTTCCATGAGATAGGTCATGGGTACATGATTGTCTCTTAATAATATGGATGTTCTCCTAATTATAAAGAAGGCACGAGAGATTTTTAGGTAGGTCATTTGTCATAAATGTCTATTGTTTAAGATCAAATTTGCACTCTGAAGACTAGGTTACCTAGATATTGTAACAGGAAAAGAAAGCATACATTCTTAGTGTTTTTTTCATCAATCCTCTAGTCCCACTTTTGTTTTCCTTTATTTTTGGCATTAATTTGTATGCAGATTCTGGATAGATAAATGGTAGATAGATAGATACATACATACATACATATTTGAGGTAAATTTGAATAAAAAACTAATAACAAAAACAGTACCTGTTAACACATCGACAAAAACTACAACCACAATAAAAACAATCTGAGCTACTTGCTACTATTCCATCATATCAAGATATAAAATGGTATTTTGATATTGTTTTTTCTCACTCAGCTTCCTAGTGTGTATGGTCATTTTTCTGTCAGAATTGAATTATTCTAAATTTAAAAACTTTGTGGTAGTTTTGACAAAGCATGTTTCTCCTCATTTGAGCTCTTTTCTTGCAAATATTGTTACTTTTATTCATTTTTATTCAGCTGTGTGAGCTTCAGATTTATTACATTTTCTTACAAATAATAGTAAGAACAGTCTTGATTTTAATAGGAATAACATCTTATTTATAGATAAATTTGAGTTTAAGTCATATAAAATTGTGTCTTTCCTCTCCTGAACATGATGTGCTCATTCCGTCATTCATTGATATACATGTCCCTCAGTAAAGTTCTATGCGATCCTAGATGGTATACTTTTCTTTAATTTACTTATTTGCAGTTTTTGTTAGTATACTAAATAGCTCTCTGTCTTAGTTACTTTTTGCTCATTGCTGAGACAAAATACCTGATGCCCAAAATTAAGGAAGAAAGTTTCATTCTTACAGTTTCTTAGGTGTTTCAGTCTATTAGTTGGCTCCAAGTCAGCATAGCATGGAGGGGCTACCATTCATGGCGGCTGCAAGCCACAAGGCCTGCTGGAGAGAGAGAGAGAGAGAGAGAGAGAGAGAGAGAGAGAGAGAGAGAGAGAGAACCGGAAGCGGAAGACCGGCCTTCCCTTACACTGTATCTCAGCTCCACCCCTGGGCATGTGCCAATCCCAGCGTTAGACAACAAACTGAACACAAGCACTAGACTCAGCCCCATCAAAAGTATGAGGACTTGGGGGTACATAGTATACCCAATACATTCTTCTTTTGCCATAATTTTCTAAATTGTTCGTCATTGGCATAAGAGAAAGATTCCAATTTTTGCACATTACAGAGTGTACAAATTTGTCTCAGGGTTTTCCAGTTAATCTGTATAAGATGGCAATGTCATCATCTACAGATTCTAAGAAACATTGTTTTACACCTTTGGCATAGGTAACAGTGATTACAGTACAGAGAACAGTAAATGTCTGTATGTGTTCCTTCTTTAATGTCTACTTCTAAGAATGTAGTTCAGGTAAATTCCCTACTTAGTTATGACTATATCTTTATAATTCTAGTTTGCTAAACATTTAAAAATATTGATCAGCAGGAATTATTGGATTTGATTATATACTTTTTCATTATACATTAAGGAAATCATTATTTTTTCTCTTTTAATTTATTTAAGATTTTATATAAAATCTCCTAAATTACTTGGATAAAGCCTCTTGTCTCAATATATGCCCGTCATTTAAGTCTCAGCTAAATTCTATTGATTAATATCTTACTCAACTAGTTTGTATAAAAGTAAATTTAATTGAGAATCTGTACTTTCTTTAATTTGTGACTACTAGAAAAATTTTGTTATGAAATTGCCATAATTATAAAAAATACCTTATTTTTTAAAAAATATAACAAATATAAAGTCATTTATATATATCCCAGGTGCAAGACAGCTGATGGTACTTTAATGAAGAAAGTTTTTGTCTTTGACTTATTAATGTAGTTCATCTAAAATTTTTGTGATGTTTAATATTTTATGTTTTTTAGATTCAATTCTATTTAATTGAAAATACTCACATTTTCAAAAGTGTGAATAAAATGTTTCCTTCATAATAATTTAAACTACTTCTTAACAATTCATTTGGTATTAAAAACATTTTATTATCAAAGTGATTTATATTTGTGATGATTTTTCAATTCATTTTCAAATGGTCAAAAATGTCTTACAGATTATTTCAATGAAGCAGTTTATTCTATTGAAGTTACATTTTAATTATGTTTTTAATGTATTAATTTCTAATTTTATCATTATTAATGATTTAGTTCTACATTTTATTGTTGATCATTAAATTTCACTTAAGTCACTTTCATAATTCTTATTTTCTTTGAAAATATATTTCAGAAAACATTTTTCTTTGAGTACCAATGTGGATAAAATCATTACATAAATTTTCTCATGTTGTTCCTTTCTAAACATAATTTCAGTATTTACTTCTTGACTATCTAAAATGTAAAGAGATTTACTATTTTAGAACCTGTTTTTCCAAAGTATTAAGTATTATTTTCTAAAATTTTTATTCTAGTATGTTCATTGCATTTTGTATCAGAAAATATAGTCTTCACACTTTTTTCTTTGGGAATTTATGAGATTTTTGTTCCAGCCAGATGCATCTACTTGTAGTAACAGCTCCTCTAGGAATAAATATATGGTTTTTGTTTCCTTATTCAGGGCAGCATTTCTCTCTCTTCACACACAGCTATAAAATCAAGTTCTTTGTGTACCTATCATCCATATCCTACCATATTTATTTTCTATTTTATTTAAGGTTTTCTAAGTGTTGAGAGAGATAATACACCACTGTGATGGTGGTTTTGTGCAATATATATATATATATATATATATATATATCCTGTTTTTTGATATAGATATCAACAGCTGCTGCATTGTCTTGGAAAACTATACTTTAAAATATAAAACAAACAAACAAAAAACTTTTCTGTTCATTTGTCAGCACTCACGCTGTTTTATTAAACTGTTCTTTGCAAATAAGAGTGAACTTAATGCCACATTGTCTTTCATTTTTTTAATTAGGCACATGCACATGCTGTATGTTTGAGTGTCTTTGGGGTATTGTTATTAACAATTATAATCATGACTAAAATGATGCTGTTATTTATCAAACATCAAATATCAATGACTTTTTAATTTAAGATATAAAAATAAACATTAAATGAGACTGCAGTGAAGAAAATATGTACAAGATCCATTCAAGTTGTAATAGCCTTCAAAATTATAAGTTCATACTGTATTCCATGAGTGTGCAAAACTTAAAGCTAATGATCCAAATATTTGCCTACCTAATACTGTATATTTAAAAATTTCATGAAAATAAATCTCTTAGTTTAAACTATTAAAATGACTTTCTAAGAGTCAAGCTGAACATACAGTGGCAATACATTATCATGACTACTGAAAATTGAATTAAATGGTTATTTTTAGCTTTTTAAAAATTTTTATTATTTTTAGCAACCAGATATTTTACTTTAGGAGGAAGATCTGCAATAAAAATAAAAAGTATTTTTATTCATGAGACTATAATTAGGGAAACACTTGCTGATTCATTTTAAGTGAGAATGTTGATGCTTTGCCCAACATTATAAAAATGTATATATTTAGTTGGAATTAGAATTTTTATATATCTATAATTCTACCATTTTTGTATTTTAATTACAAAAAATACTATTAATTTCACTGCGTGCTCTCTGCCAAGACATACACAGATATACTTTTATTCTCATTTTGTTATTTTAAAAATATTTTATCATCAAAGTTCTATGATTAGAGTTCATCGCTTAATCACTTAAACATTTCAGGGTGACACACTATATAGCTTTCTGTACTTCCAGCTTCTTCTCTTGTGAATTTTGAAAAAATTAAAGCAATAACCTTACAGGATAATTGTAAGTATATTTTTGAAAGTATTTAGCTTTAGTAAGTGCTTTATAAAACATCATCATCATCATCACTTAGTATAGTGGAGGAGAACAATTAGAAAACCAATGTTAAAAATATCTCACTATTTTGGTTTCCATGTGTCATATTCTTAGGAACATGTCTCTCCTAATAATATTGATATTAATATTGGTGTTAATGACACTACTAATATTAATGTCTCTGTTATTATTTGCACCTTGTACTAGATTTTGTTACGAAGTAGAAGACAGCCAGAATAGCATATGATTTAGTGTTAAATTTTTAGATCTACTATTTAGTATTAGATCTAAGATTTATTATGAGAGCTTTTTAAATATTCATATGCCAGGACAAATCTAGAGAGCATTCAAAAAAAGAGAGAACACAATTTTCACACAAGTTCAGTTCGGTGTCCATTCATTCATGAGCCTACTCTGGGCATTAGAACTGGTGTTAGAGACTGCACACTCTAATGAAGAAAAGGAACTTGTGTTAGAGACTGCACACTCTAATGAAGAGGGCACTACAGAAAATAAACCTTTTGTTATTGCAAATGTGATAATTAAGAAATTCAAAAGAGGTGTTATAAGATATATAACAAGAGAAGCAGAAAAGGGGTACCAAGGCAGTGATAAAGAAGCTCGTGCACCAGTGTTTATAGCAGCACAATTTGTAATAGCTAAGTCTTGGAAACAACCAAAATGCCCATTAACTGCAGAATGGATGAAAAAGATGTGATATTTTTGTACAATGGAATATTACTCAGCTATAAAAATGAATGATCTTTAGGCTTTTTTAGGTAAATGGAGGCAACTTGAGACTATACTCACAAGTGAAATAAATCAGACTCACATTTGTAAATATCATATTGTCTCCCTAGTGTAAAAAATAAATAACAAGTAAAAAAAAAACAGTAATAAGATCCAGAATGTACAATAGATATTGTAATAAGGAAAGGAAACCAAAGTGCTCAAAATTAAAGAAGAGCTGGGATTGGGAAAGGAGAAATGGAAGAAAGGAAAAGATTATATGTTTGTAGATATATATGTATAACTGTTTGTATGTATAAGCATGCAAGATAGATAACTATATTGCTAATTCTGTTAGTTCATCAGAAAGAATAGTTTGTGTTGTCATTGTTTGATTGTCTGATCATTTTTCATGCCTAGATCTCGTAACTTGAACAACTGCTTCTAAGATAACAATATGTAATATATCGACTAGTATTGATTTCCTACTGGTTTTTTTTTTTTTTTGAAATTCTGTATTACTTCTACCTTTTTTTCTGTTTTGCTTTTTTAAAATAAAAAAAGAAGTTCAATATTAAATGAGGTGATTAAAACAGATAGCATTAAGCAAAGAACATTTTAAAAAACACTTAGAAGTGAAGGAGTTATCCAAACCCTACTTGGAGGAATACAATCCCAGAAGCAGGAATGACAGAGTAATTCAATTTGTGGTGAACATATGATATACACAGACTTTAGTTTTCAGTTAGCCTGCTGATGGTAAGAAACTAGAACTTTTGAGGCAGAGGAAGCATAGGGGATACAATCATAACTCAGTCTGCTTTGGGGAGTACAGTGGTTACAGAAATCTGACTGGTGCTTGCTATGTGAGGACCACACAGTTGAGACAAAGCTGGGAAATAGATTGTGTTTCCTTGTAGGGAGGTTTAAAAAGCCTGCCCAAGAATTAATTTTTCCAAAGTGAAGGCAGTATTTTATTCTGTTTACCATCCCATGATTCTATGTCGAACCAGTAATTTTCAAAAGTGATTTAGTATAGTGGAGGCTTGGCCCTTTGTTCCCTATGTTAATACACATCAACATGCTTTAAATAAATTTTATTTATTCATGTGATCACCCATTAAAAAGAGAACGTTCTAAAGTAATTTTGAATGTTAACCTAATCAATAAATATCTATCAATTCATAGATAAATTTTACAACTTCAGTCAGACTTCATTACTTGAAATTTAAAATTTAGATAGTAATATCTACTTTTATGAATGGCTAGGATAAATTAATAAGGTAAGGGATGTAAACTGGTTCCCAGGGACACCCCAGAATGGTTTGATATTTTTTCTTGTTTTTGATGCTTTAGCCATATTCTATCTCAGCATCATGCTCTGGATGAACATGGCAAATATTCTATTAATAATAAAAATTTTAAATAAGTCTAGAAAATTATAAAAATGCATAAACAGAAAATATTTCATAAACAAAAAATTAATGCCTCAAGAGATGAATTCATCAATATGTTAACACAACAAACATTGGTTGCATTTATGAGAGATTGAAATTTGAAGATAAGTAAAACAAAGAACTTGACATATTGGTTTAATATCCAAGGAAAAATAAATTGATAAATCATTAAATCAAAATAATTTCTGTTTACATTATATAGAATTTTCCCTAGATGTAGTAAAGAATACAGTTGCTTCGATTGAAATTACTTTAGGTGTATGGCTATCAGTATATTCCCCCCAAAATAACAAGTCACTATTATAGATTTAATATCATTAATACATCTAAATGCAAAATGGTGAGGTGGTAAATGTTAGGTTTCAGAGTATGCTCAAAAATCTATCTATCTACCTATGTATCTATCCACCTTTGTATCTAAGCATCATGTATCTATCTATCTACCCACCTTCTTAGCCCTCTGTATGCTGTGGAGGCTCAATGCCATCAAGCCCACAACAAAAAGGAAAAACAAGAAAAGCACAGCTGGAGGAAACAAGCTGCAATGGATACTCAAATACAATTGCTTCTCTTTATTATTCAAAATTAATTAGGGCAGCAAAATATTGTTTTATGAAATATTCAAAACATTCTATCATATTAAATCAATTCATATATGACCAAAGTAGATTTAGGAAGATAAACTAGTCCACTAACATATTGCTTGATTGTGTAAGCTTTACTGAATTTAATAGTTTTCTTCAGTCATTTAAATTTGATTTATGGTATGCATTGGGAATATTAAACCCTAGTGCATAGAGTGATTTTCAGAACATCAGGTAGCAACTCTCCTTTCCTTTTTCAAGTACCTGACACAACTCTGAAAAACAAACAAACAAGCAAAAAAAATCAATAAACTACTCTCCAACCTTATTGTCCTCCATTGCATCAAATCTTTCTTTGTGTCTTAAGAAATTTTCTATATGGATCTTAGGACTGTAATTTAGTAAAGTGAAAATACTTCTAGGTGGTACCATATCTTTATTAGCAGCTAGCAAGTCATATTTGAGAGGATTGATTTTGAATCATGACTGAGACCTGTTAATTAAACACCTTGAAAATGTGATATAGAATATGGACATCTGTACATATTGCAGGTCACTGTGGATATGTGGACGTCATTGTGGTGGTTAAGTTTGAGAAAGTTTTGAAGGGAGGGCTGCTCCTGAAAGGAGAAAAAAAGAATACTTGGCAAACTCAAACACTTAGACCAGGACTATGAGTGATTTTGAGATAACAGATGTAGAACTATGATTTATTTCATACATAAAACTAATCATTTAATAAAATTACATTGTAAAGAATGAGTCTATCCAGGATTTTCATATTCAAAGTAAAAAATATCTGGCATTACAAAGACATAAAATTTTATAAATGTAAATTCTACCCACTGCATCCCAAGTCTCACACTTAGTTTTGGTTATAGTATTTCCTCAAAAATAAGTGAATTTGCTTTCTTCTTTAAGTTTTACTAAGAATCCAAAGATTTAAATTTACTCTGATGCCAATTTTCTGAAAACGAAAGAAAAATTAATAGTATAATATCTTCCAAAATGTTCCAGATATATGTGTAATAAAAACACTAAGGTGATCAGGGTATCATTATTTGATATGCTTTTAAATATTACTTTTAAGTCTTAAGAGATCCTGCTGTTCTTTTGCTTGATCTTAGGAGGAAGAAGTTCTTAATATTAGAAAATATATACCTTGCTCTTTGTGCTGCTTTTAACAAACTACGTGATAGTTTAGGTCACATAGAATTTGAAAAATGAACTAAATACATACACTCTGGCAGGAGAAAATCCTTTAAGCTTAGTAATGTAGAGCAGAGTACTGGATATAATATATGCTGTGCTTCACCTTCCCTTAGACTATGAAATAAAATCTCAGCTAGCAGAGACAACCACTTTAGCTTTTCACATAAACTCAGTCATTCTGTTTCTTCTATTTTCTAAAGCCTTTTGTGTAGTGCATTTACACTCATCAGGGACAAGGCCTAACATTCATTTCCTGACACTTTTGAAATTCCAGCAAATTAATGAACAAATATAGATAGATATGATTGTCATGAAAGACACCTGTTGGTACCATTATTGCCTTAGTGTGTAGTAACTATAAATACTAGGACCTCAGGTTCCTTCCATATGATCGATCAGCAGTTATATTTCTAATTATTGGTAATGACTTCAATTAAAGCTTTATTGTCTATATCCATTCTCTAAGTTTTGCTCTGTATGTTCTTTGATAGACCAATCACTTTCTGAAATTCTGTCTCTCTTACTGTCTGTACCCACTGCTCTTCTCAAAAATCATGTATGAGTTCACAGAACCTCATGGTATGAGACAGGCTACTTTTTCTCCCTCTACAAAAGTAAAATAACTAGGGAAATTATAAACTAATAATGAGCTCTGGCTCAGAGAATGAGGATAGCAAAGATGTAGGGAGAGAAACAGACAATGAGAAAGGGGATCAGGAGGTAACCCAGGTAAGGGACAGAGCGGTGAAAGCTGCCGTAAGATGCCTTATTCATGTCTTTGGTGTCACAAAGCTGCTTTACATAATTTTGTCAGTAGAAAGATGCTTCTAACTTTCATTTTGCTAAGGGCATCCCTCAGAGCTTCACCAGTAAAACTCTGGATTGGTTTACTTTCTTGGTCATGGCTGAGCTACAGGAATCAATGGTGTGACTGAGCACGGACAGTCTGTTTTGCAGGTAGGTGTTGCCTCTAGATTCTTTGCTGTCTTTCCCATCCCTGAAGAAAGGGCTGCTGGTGTCTTTACCCTTCAAGAACTATGCAAGTTCTCTTTCTCTTTCTCTCTCTCTCTCTCTCTCTCTCTCTCTCTCTCTCTCTCTCTGTCTTTCTGTCTCTCTCATTCTCTCTCTCTCTCTCTTTCTGTCTCATTCTCTCTCTCTCTCTTTCTGTCTCTCTCAGTCTCTCTCAGTCTCTCTCTGTCTCTGTCTCTGTCTCTGCCTCCTTTGTCTCTCTCTCCTTCTTCTTCTTCTTCTTCTTCCTCTTCCTCCTCTTCTTCTTCTTCTTCTTCCACTTTTTGGTCCTCAAAGACTTTCTCTTTCCTCCTGTTGTTTTCAAAGCCACTTAACAAAAACTTCAAAGAACACTGCAGGAAACCAAAAATAAGGAAGGGAAGATTCTTCACACAGCTCTCACTTTAGGCTTTAATGAAACAGACCTCTTCTGAAGAGAGGTGGTCACAGATGGCTTCCGACAAATGTGAGTGTGAGGGAGAAATAAAATAGTTTTTCATATTAATAAATTATTCTGACAGTCCTCAACACATCTTCCCACATACCCATCTAACTTTTTCAGGGCATTTTCCAGCCATGACAAATAATGTAGAATAGTAATAGGGCTCGATCACCTGTGCACTTCAGAATGTGTGTGCTCTCTAGTGCTACGGGGTCCCGCTGCTATCCAAGTTGCTGTTAAATATCATCTAATTGTGCTTTTAAACTATGCTAAGCTGCTATCAAACAGTGCTTTCTCTTTTCCTAGAAGATAAGAAATTGCTACTAAAACAATTCAGAATATCCTGGCATTTTTCTGTTATTGGGTTTTTCATAATAAAAAAAGCACCTCATGTATATTTTTAAATAAATGTTTTAAAAAGAAGACATAAAACTGTAAGAAAAATATTAAATTCAATTTAACTTAAGCATGTGTAGATTTTTGAAGGTCATAATTACCCATGCATATGTCACCACATGCAATTTTACATATATAGTCACTTCTACTATAATGTTACATGCATTAATAAAAATCATGATATGTACAAATGATAAAACTACAACGCTTATAACAATATAATATGGGCATATATTACTCAACAACCTCCTCAGTTATACTGTAAATTAATGAGTCAAAAATTTGATAAAACTATAGTAGTAATTTAAAGATAAAGTGTTCAAATACTAAGCACTAAAATAAATGTAGAAATTTACCTTTAAAAACTAACTGAAAATTTTAAAAGTCTTTTGTACCAGTCTCAGAGAAGGGCTGCAGCTTCTGAGTTATTATAAAGTGCTGGAAAAGAATTACTTCAAGTCAGAAGACAGGTTGTAACATCAAGTGTATATGGGTGTAGATTGTTGTCTTGGGCGCCAGACATCTCACCCAAGTGATCTTCAATTCTGGTGCAGAACTTTCTATGTTTGGTATATACTGTAGTTCTTTGAAGTTTATGGCTATAATAGGTATTTTACCAAATTGTATGTTTGGCCAACTGTACAATGTCTCCTTTAATTAACTTCTGTGTTAGCACTGGAAAATTTTTAAGGCTTTCTCCTTTTTACCTGAAGCTTTGTTGATCAGCTGAAGGTTTTTCACCTTGTGAGAATGTGTGAAAACAACTGAGCCATATACTACAAGCACTAATAAAGAGCCATCTCTTCAGGGTTTGGCTCAAAAAATCTTCACATACAGATAGTGGTTTCCTTTGTACAAATTGTGTTGAGGAATTTGAACCAGGACACTGAAAAACATTTGTAATGTTGGATGAGTTTTCTTTTGTCCTTCAAACACATGTAGAAATGTTTAATGAAAAATAAAAATAGTGATATACAATCTGCGAAGAACAACACATGCAATGAACTGAGAGGCTGGTAGCTGGTTAAGCACATGTGGGCATTTTGTGTATTTGTGTACCTTGGTTGAGCTGAGTGCAGTATTCTCCTTTGACCTTATGTTTATGGTGAGAAAATTTTGTATAAGGTTATTCAAAATTCATATTTTTCTCCAAATAGCCCCAAATATATCAATTATTTTTCAAACAAGCATTATAACTAAAATGACGGCATGTGTGTTTTAGACATATATACCATGCACATTTTATTTAATTATGAATATGTATGTGACACTTTTACTCTCTCATTGTTTTTCTTACCCTGTAGTCAGACAAAGAATTAAAACAAGCTTTTCCCTAATTTTTCTTTGTTGATCCTACAAAACTGGTGCAATAAAAGTTGAACACAGAGGTTCACATTCTTTTATTTCTTTATTTTAAAATGATAGAGCAGTAAGATTGATATTCTTTGGCTGCAAAAATATATGTCCAGCATATTTAAACATTGTCATACTACTTTCTAAGAGGCCATAAAAATCATGCCTATGCCAACAATTTTAGAGAACAACATCCCTTGAACTTTCATCAATAGATATTACCATTTAGAAAAATCCTTCGAAGTCTAGTAAGTAGCCACTATCTCATTATTACATTAATTTACATTTGCTGAACAATAGAGAAGGCAAAAATATTTTCAGAGTTTTAACTGTAACTTGTTTTTGTTTCTTTGAAATTTCATATCCTATCTTTTGTTCATTTCTCTGTTCTTCCTTTTGTCATTAATTTATACATGCCGTTGTATACTAAAAATAATCTTCTGTCAGTCATATATCTTACAAACATTTCTGTAGTTTATAATTAGAAGTTGGTTTTGCTTGTATATTTTGCAAATACGCTAATGATTATGTCTTAGTTTCTTTTCCCTAATTGCTAGGACAAAATACCCAATGCCCAAAATCAAGGAAGGAAAGGTTTATTTAGCTCACAGTTTGTAGAGGTTTCAGCCCATAATCAGCTGGCTCCAAGGCAGGGTGACATGACTGAGGGGCAACAGTTCATGGTGGCAGACAAGAGCAAATGCCAAAAGAGCAAAAGTGGGGAGAATAAGCCTCTTTTCTTCTCTTATAGATTAAGCAGGCTACCAACCCTCAGGGGGGTGTAGCACTCCCACCATCTTGGTGTTCTCCTCTTGCACAGGATGAAAATGTTTACAAAGTGAAGACTCTGCTCCCCTGCTGAGTTGCTTAGTTAAGCTTCTAAACTTCTCAAGTTGACACAATGTATCAATCATTACAGATTATATAGACCACTATATTTTTCCTATTCTCATTAATTTGATTTGAATTTAATTTATCAGTATGTTTTTTAGTTCAGGTGTGTGATTGTTTTCATTCAACCAACTACACGAGTAAATTACATTTTCTTTGATGTAGTAAAGCATCTTAATATCTAAATCTTTCAGTAGTTGATAGCTATCATTCTGCCATTCTCTAGATTCCAACGGTAAAGTTGAAATTTCATTATTCAATATAATTATTTTTCTTTTGTAAGTTAATTCTTTTACTTTGAGAGAAATGTTATGACTTTATAATGCAGTCTTTGTCTATTATCAATCAATTGATAAGTCTTTGAACTCTGGAAGTGAATTCTCTTACCAATTTTACCTCATCAATTTTACTCAGCATAGAGGTATTAAATATTCATTTTAGCCTCAATTTCATTTATGCCTTTTTTATTCCTCTGGAATTTATATTATTCAGGTATTAAGCTTCCAAATCTTCTATTTCTCCTCCAGTCTTGACTCCTCTGTCAAAGACCCAGCCAAGATGTTAAAGTGCCCTAAATTCATTTAATGGAGAATTATATTCAGAAGCCTAAGAAAGAGGGCTAGTCATGCTCATGTCTTTGGCATGGCATTGCTTAGATATACTCAGTGGACAGAATTTAGACATATTTCTGTTCATGTGTGCTTGCGTGTGTGAGTGTGAGTGTGTGCCATCTTTCATCCAACTATATAGATACTGACTTCACCCCATGCATGGTTCAGCCTTACCCTACCCTGCACTGTTACTTTGCCTGCAACAAAATGAAAAACAGACCAAATGTAACCACCCTCACCACTATTTTAACTTTTCAGTCTTAGTTATCCTAGACGGTAAGTAGTTTTAATTCACTGCATTTTTTAAACTTGCATCGCTCTTTGGAATGATGAGTTAGAATATGTCTTCCATGTGCTTATTGCCTAATCGTATATGTTGTCTATAAACCATTTGATTCTTACATATTTTTTATATTGTCAAAATTATTATTTTGTATTATTGCACTATAAGTTCTTTCGTCTCTGCAAATCATTTTTTAGATGTACACAGTAAAAATACTTTATCCTACTCATTGGACGATATATTCATTTTCTTAAACAAATCTTTGATAAGCAGAAATTTTGATTCTGATAAAATATAATTTGCTATCATTTAATGTTAAGAGTTTTTTTTAATTGTACAGGCAATTTTTGCTACCATGTTTTAAAAATACCTACATTTCTCTTATAAAGTCTTTATTCTTTTATTCTAAAGACTTTTATGTCTATGAACTATTGCAACTAATTTTTGTGTATTCTGTGAGGCAAAAGTCAATGCTTAATGCTTTACAGATAGATTTTTTACTTGTTCTGGAATCATTGGGTTAAAATAATTCTATTTCATCACTGAGTTCCACTGAAAAAATTCTTAAGAATAAATTAATAAGTATTTTTATTTGATAATTTTTCATAAATGTTACTTATTTTTATCTCCATATGCATAGAGAACATATTTATGTGATATCACTACCTTAAAATTTAAGTATTGTTAATTGGTCTGTGTGTGGTGTCTACTTGTGAAGTTCTATTGCATATGAAAAACACATATATTCTGCACTTCTGGTTGATGGCATTATTTAATATCATTTAATTTTTTCTACTGGTTTTATTAATTTCTGTAAGAATACTATTAAAATCTTCCCCACTATCCTGAATAGATTCACTTTTTCCTTTCTACTGTCGATTCCTACTTCACTCATTGAAGATCTATTGTTAAGGTATACATATTTAGGGCTTTTAAAACTACGTTTAGCTGTTGCATTTTAATTCTACTGTTACTACTTTTCTTGATATCTATATTTTTTTGAAAATTATAAAAACCTGTTCTACCATCCATATAATGCTGCATGGTATTTTATTTTATTTGTACATATTTATGCTACATCATATATTGTTGGTCCATGTACATGCCACATCTTACTTCTTTTTAGGTCGCCTTACCTTCTTCCTTATTATTAAAATTAATCATTCTCTAACATTTCAATTCAAATTTCACTTATTTAGAGTACATCTTTTTTTTTCTTTTTTTTTTTATTTAAGAGAAAATAGATACAGAAGCTAGAAATAAAAGTCAAAAAAGACAGACAAACAACAACAGATCTGATACGATAACATTGTAGGTTTACACACTGAGGTGGTTGAAGTTTGGCAGTAGTTACAATATTGCATATCATTACCTTCCTAGGGGTTGGGGATATTGACAGATATAGACATGTAAGAT